>AZLU01000142.1:0-18249 GCA_002224055.1 Pezizomycotina sp. ARF18
AGCCACGGATCTATCAGGATCTCTGAACGGGACGTGCGAGTCCGAAGGAGACGTCAGGGTGATGAGCCATGTCGAGTCTGCGTTATGTGACGAGTGTTATAGCATCTTATTATACGATGTTGGATATATTATTTGAATGATATAGTTTGTTGTATCTACTTTTTTCCCTCTGGTTTGATGTTAGTACTATTTCTGTTGATCTTTGTTGGTGATATTTATTTTCTTCAAGAAATCTGACGTTCGGTGAAAATAACCTAATAAAGGACCTGCGATATTACTTACCCACTTGGTATTGATGTTGGTTTTTTTTCGTCTCCGGATGAACATCATAAATGCAGGCGAGTAATGCCAAGTACAACAACTACTACCCTGGTCCACGGAAGGAAAGCAAGGCTGAACGATTTGATCGCAAGAAAAATTAAAACGGTTCTGCAAGGATATATATAATGGAAAAAAAAACAGGTTTATATACACAGACGCAATCCAGTGATATTTGGACAAGATGCTTGTCTTTTTTATACTTTTCGCTAAAAACGTTGGTCTTGTATGTACGAGGAATGTATAGGAGACACTTGGATTAAAGAAAATAGCGAACAAGAACAATAACAAATGCTTACGAGAAACGGAGGGGTAAAAAAAAAAAAAGGAGCCCCATGATGATAATAAATCAAAGTCTTTTACACCGAGTTCTCCACTTGTCTCCAGATAGTCCTGGATAAATCACGATCTTGGGCAGAAGATATAAGATAATCGTACGAGAGCAGTATTCGAATAGAGAGTAGTAATAGAAAAAAACAAGAGAGATAATGGATTGCGAGACGTTTTGAGATTTGCTTACTCCTTACTTTTGTTTTTACTCACTTACTTAGTAGTAGATCTCCAAGACCTTTTTTCGTGTTCTCTGCATATATTTAATTTGAATGAGGAAGTCTAAGCGTTTTCTTTATTCCATCTCGATTCTCTTCTCCCTTTTCATCTCGGCTTATCTTTCTCCATTTCCTCAATATAGGGAAACATTTAGAGAAGGAATTTGCTCGGGATCGAATCCGTTACCTCCGCGTCCTCCGTTTAAAACTCTTTCCTTGAAGCTAGCCTCCTCTAAAATATTTCTGGTCGAAAGTCGAAACGAAAAGCAAGTGGAGCCTAAGGATCCCTCGCGCAGACACAGCCGGAAATTGAGCAGATTAGGAGATTTTCTTTGCATTTCTTTCTTTCTTTCTCTCTGCTTTTTTTTTTTTTTTTTTTTTTTTTTTTCTTTGAGCTGTTAGAGAGTAAAAACGTCCAGGAAACGCGACGATCAGCTGTACGGTCCACATTTCTATTTCATCTCGTAGCCAGTAAAATATGTTATTAAATTCCCTGTCAGATCTAATTTGTAACCTTTGAAGAAATAAGATGACAGTCCCGCAGGGAGGATCGCGATCTCCAAGGTCTCAGGGCGATAGAAAGGAAGGAGACGGTTTTTGAATCATCTTATCTCATTTAGTACAGTATCAGTTTGAAGGTTTTGAAGGGGAAAAAAAAAGAAAAAAAAAAAAGGCGCAATGATGGGAGCGAGAAAGAAGGAAATCTGGCTGATCAAGATGAAAGAAATGGCCAACGGAATTACGATAAAAGCTATCGGTATTGGGCGAGTGAAGTGCTCAGTGTTATTATTGATGTTCTGACTTCGCGTTCCTCTGGTTCGAAGCTATAGACGCAACGCAAAATGATTCCTTTTTCCCGTTTTCACATACAAAATAGCGATTTTCAATCCATTATAATGCAGCAACTATCTAATAGATATAATATTTTAAAACTTCAATAATTTATTATACTTAATAAAAAGATATTTGTTTTATAATATTGAGAAAAATTATCGAAAATTAACAAATCTGTGATATATTTTATTAAATCAACTTTCAAATTCGGTTATTTGGTGTAAAAGTAGACTTTTTAGCTTAAAATTTCCGAATTTTATCAAACGCTTAATAGCGGTATAAGGATCATTCTTTATCAATAAAATCTGCTCGTATGACTTATAGCTTAATGATTTCTATGTTATATTAAGATTCAAGGAATTTTAAGCAAAATTTAAGTATCTTTTGTTCAATTGAAAAATTGTTGTTTTGTATATAATTTGGTGGGAGAAAATAAAAACCGGACATCATTATTGTGGGTCACTTGTGATGAAAGTTACTGGTTATCTACGATTTAAGTATATTTAATCAATTTGCGTATAGTAAGAAAGCATGTGCCAAAAAGGGGGGAAAGTAAGAAAGGAGTCATCATGTCATAAATTAAGAAAGCGTAATTGTACTTATTAGAATCTGTGCATACGGGGTGAAGGGTGAAGGTGATCATGAGTGAGGAAGAGAATCGAAGAAGAAAATTGGAAAGGGTGACGGGTAATACACGAATAGCACCAAACAAGAAAGAAACTCGTTAAATCTCATTAAAAGGTCCATATCAGTCTTATATGTGAAAAATCAGAATGAGAAACGGCCGCGGGAGCTTTGCTTCGCTCCAAAAGCATACTCAAATAGGTATTTTTCAGCAAGAGAGTATAAGCAGAAACAGAAAGATCTCCTAGCTAAGTACAAGAATTATTACTCAACCAATAAAATTCGTTAATTGGGGAAGAAACGGGAAGAACGCCGATCCAATCTTTATGATCTCCAAGATCCAAAAAAGAAAAAAGAAAAAAGAAACAAGAAAGAAAGAAACTATCGCTGTCTGTCAGCTAAATGTTAAGAAAAATATGGCGCTCGCTCTGGAGCCGTTCAGAAGCTGCGACTGCGGCAACGCAGGTAACAAACAGTAAAGTAGGTGAAAGAAAGAAGAGAAAAAAGAACTGAGAAGAACAATCCAGTGAAATAAAGGCCGAAATCAAAATCCCAAAAATTCGAAGAACTCCGCGCAACTGTATGAGGGAACACCAGGGCCGTTTAGTGAAGAGGAAAAACGGGGTTGAACAAATGAAAATTGAAATGGAAAAAAGAAACAAGAGAAGTCTTAGGGTTGTAATGAAAAATAAGATCACGAGGCCCACAAGGGGAAGGGCGCGCCTTGCATAGTATATGAGCGAAATACGAGAATGTTGTGAATACTTGTCGTTAAACGTCGTGCCGGGTAAATCGAGGAAAGCCAAACCATTTATCCCCCACCGGTTAATGTACTCTATAACCAAAAGGACCAATTTTAAAGCAAATCTTTATAAACGCTGGCGAGGAAGAACAAACAGGATAGAGGGATAAAGAGAGAGTCCACCAAAATATAGAAGCGAGAACATAATTTGACAGTTATCGAGATCTATTATTCCGAAGTCCGACATCGGCTTCTTAGAGAACGCCTATTTATTAAGTTTTGCTGCGACAATGTCCGATACCGTTCTGCGGCAAGGGAAGTCTGACGTAGGTTTTAATAAAGGAAGACCTCGTCAGTCTCAGAGGTATCCCACTTCGCGAGAACGTCGAGCCTGTCTGTCATGTAGCGTGTGCATCAACCTCCACCACTTCTTTCCTTTTCCCGACCCAACCTGCTTTTTCATATATCGCCGATCTTCCTTCCTCTGATCGTTGTCGAATAGCACCTGACCAATGCCGCATCCACGGAGAAAAACCTTCGCTACGGCCAAGATCCAAAGGACAGTGTTGCAGTTGATCGGGTAAGCGAGGAAGGAGCTGGAGCAGATCGCCCAATTATTTGCAGCCGAATAGGTCGCAGTTCTTGAGGGTTGAAATTCGACTGAGGCCGAGATGTCTTAGATACCGGAGGGCGTAGATACGACAGAGTATTTTTCCTACATTTTGTCAGCTATAAGTAAAATTCTACAATGAAATCAACGAAACCATAATTCAGTAGAGCGAGGTCATGGAGCACATACCAGCCCGCACAGTTCCACTGGGAATGGAATGATACCGACTCTCAATAGTAATTCTTCAAAGCAGAGGGAAGGTTTGCGCTATATTATACATGTACTTGTCCACATTCATGGCATCCGAATGTAGAGCCTTCGGAGCGAATACCGTCAATTTGAAGTGCTGGAGATATCCAGGTCAATTCCGTACGCTGAAGACAAAGAAAAGCTCTGAGGCGAAAAAGTATTTCATAACCAGTGCGGAAACGCTTAGGCATTGTGATCCGCAATGTTGGATACGTTTGTTAAGAGGGATCCCTATATATGATTTGAGGGAAAGGTCACTAATCAGCACTCGTTTACTCTTGACGAGTTGAACCAAGAGATTATAAAAAAAAAAAAAAAAAAAAAAAAAAAGTGTTGACATACTCTAAGAGGTCTCTCGAACGAGTGTCTCATTATCAGGCGTTATCTGAATTCGTTCATATAGAAGCGGTGATTATAAGAAATCGGCGACAGACTAGTGCAGCACTGAGAACGAGTCTCTTCCCGGGACTGTAACGGGCCTCCCTCTACTATTGTAACTACATCGTCGTTTCCAACCTCACGGAATACCTGAGAGAGGATCTCCTCCGGTAGAGATTTCAAGGACGGCGGTGTCGCCGGCGTTTGATGGTTACGGTAGCTGTGGCCCTTGAAGGGACGACGAGGAGGCACGAGGGGAACGTTGCTTTTCTCGGCTTTGAGTGTTGCTGCCTTGTGGTTGGAGCCGATGTTCGTACCACGATAATGGTCCCAAGGTCGCTCAAGCATTTCCTCCGAATGCCCAGTCTATGCCACCGGGCCCAAATAATCGACGAAAATTCGTTCAAAGCGTTCTTCTGCTAGGATGCGCTATCGTGTGAGGAGGTCCTTCGAAGAAATGAAATTAGGGGTGGAAAAAAAAAAATCAGACGAATATGTACTTTTTTCTTTGTTTAACGGATTTCCAAAGTGGCGGGTCGCCGTAGATAACCAGATAACCGAAGTAGATATCTTCAGATAGATAGATTAGAATGACAGCTATCGCTATCAGTTGGCATTTGCTTTTTATTCTCTTTGAAATTAGGAAAAATAGAAGAAAGAAGGAAGCGAACCTTGGAAATCTACAGAATTCCACAGGGCGGAACGGAAGTATGGCTGGAGAGTAATTTCAAAAAATATATACTGGGAGATTATAGTGGTTTTTTCTAGATTGTGGTCGCCGGACTGAACTTCTCTTTGTCAAGGTCGCTGCTCTATTTCCAGAATGGCTGCAGCAAGCAATGCAGAAGATCACCCTACAATCTTAAGCGATCCGGCCGCACTCACAGTAATTCACAATATTTTTCCCTTTTGCTGTTAGCTCAGAATATAAGCATCACACATTAGTGCGTAACTCAGAAAAATAGATATAATATAATCCCCTCCAATTACTTCATTATTTTCCTTTTTTTTTTTTCTCTCCCCTTTGTTCATAAAAAAAATGGGATGGTGTTGAGTTTCGAGCCTGTGCATCTGCGCAAAGAGGGGGCTCTATAGTTGAATGGGAGGATACCTTGGCAGGAAATTTGAGAAAATGTGAAATCGAGCCAACCAGATCCGCAGTATGGAATCAGCTGCGAAATGCTCTCACCGGCTCTTCGAGGCGAAGGAAAAAAAGGTGGGGTGGGGCAATGTGGGTGCTTTTGTTCATTATTTCCTGCGAGCTTTTGCAGAAGTTGTGAGGGGTTGGAAATAATACTTGAAGGGGAGGAGAAAACCTTTGGGGAAGAATACAGACGAACCTGACATTTGACAAATGAGAGAGGGGCTCTGGAGCAGGGCTTTACGCCTTTTGGCATGGTGGGCGGCATCCCAAAGGCGAATCAGAGTGCCCAATACCACCAAGACCGTGATGCAGCCTGATTTTCCAAGGTTCCCGCTCCCTTTCTTTCTTTTCTTTTTTTTCTTTTAATCCGCTCCTTTTCTCCACCGTTCTATAACCGTCCTTTCTCTTTGCTCTTACTTTTTTTTTTTTTTTTTTTTTTAATCTTTCGTTTGGTTCCTTTGGGATTGTGTGATACCTAATAAGCAGCGATCAAGTACCTTTATTACCCTTCTTTCGGTTTAGTTCGAAAAGCAGCAAAAGGCAGACTAATCGGTCAGCAGTTGAGATGGGGGCGCGATTTCGGGTATGTAGAGCAGGTCGCTCCGTCCGCGTGAGCTTTTTTGCAGACAAGGGTCAAGTACCGTAAAATGCACGATAGGTGCAAAATGATGCAAAGCGATGTTTCCGGTCGATTTATCCGAGGAACGTCCTTCAAAAGAAACCTTCTATCGCTTTCATAAAGACCATGGAAGAAAAGTTTGGAAATGACGAGCTGCATGCAGGTGCTGAGGACATCGAGAACCTATGTATATAGGTACCAGAGGAAGTTTTATCTCAAAAAAAAAAAAAAAAAAAAAAAAAAGATTACGATAGTCGCTTGTGCGAAGTGGGGAGGGGGTTGAAGAGCAGCGGTATATCTCCACTCGTATTTCCTTTCCTTCAGCAGTGAGGGGCTTTTTTTTTTCCTTGATAGAAAAACGCTCCTATCTACCATGGCGCAGTTGACGGAAGCCTGGGAAAAGGATGGGGTAAGAGTACCAAAATAGGACTTTAAGTGTGGGAGCACGAAAGGAAAAAAAAGATCGGACGAGATCGACGCTCGTTTCATCCATGCTTTTTCTCATTTATACAACCACTATCAGCTAGCCTCACTTTTTTTTTTTTTTTTTTTTTTTTTGTTTGTTCTTTCTCACCATGACAGGAAGGTCTAAGAGGTCCCACGACATCTTTGTTGCCGCATTCGCAAAATCTTATTATACACGAGGCTGCTGAAGGAAACACCGTTGGAATAAGTTTGGTGATCTGAGTGAATTTTCGGATGGAGTACTGAAAAAAGGGCTGATGGGCTCAAGGTTGCAAGTATCTCGCATCCTCTGAAACATAATTTCAGGTGCAGAGTTGGCATTAGCCAATCCTGTTGTTCGTTCATCCCAACTTTTAGAACACGCAGGCTGCTGACCCACACCTCTTCCCAAGCATCGAGTGAGGACCGATCGGAAATAATCATGGGAAAAAAAAAAAACATCATGCTCTCTTGAAATGTGACGAACGTATCTATTTGCGAATATAGACTCTGATAATATCGCACGATGGGGAGCTTCTCATCCTCATTCGCTGGCACGACTCCAGTACTAATGATAGTATCTACCACGCGTTCTCGGGCTTTCAAAATTCCTTCGCGAAGCCCCATCGGCTTAGATCACTTCTCTTCCTGGCTGCTTCTCTGAAAGGCAATATCTCAACTTGTATCAATCAGCGTTGGTATATGGCAGGCAGCTAGAAGTTCCAAGTTTCGCGTTCGTGCTTTGTGGTGGACAAGGAAACTCAAGATCGATATCACCCTATCCAAAGTTCCCACATCCGCCCTCTTTCCCGGCGGCGAAAACTGGTATTGCTTATATTGGAAACGGTGGTCTCATTTTAGCCGGTATAGATCGCAAAAGATGAGCAGGCTCGTGGTTTCACGGCGGGGTGACTGATATCGGCGCCTGTATTTGACACCCGGCAGCTCAGCCGTGTCCCGGTAAGAAACCAAGCTAGAAAGAGAATTAGCAATGTGCACATCCTATTGCCAGCGAGGGAAACCTGCAATTAATAATGTTTAGAGGCGTACGCACGAGATCGAGAAGCGTTCCACTCGAAATAGCGTGGCTACTCAACAAGAGATGTCAGCCATTGAGAGAAGGGCATACAAGTAAGCAAATTCATATCATCTCAACCTTTCTTAGTGATCTTGAAAATCAACACAAAGTGCCTGGAGCATTCTCGTATATACCCTCTGTATGTGCCTTCTCCATCGATCCACAGTTCGCTGAAGAGAAGGGAACCCCAAGCTGGAAAGCCGAGTCATAATCCATACTCCGCCCACAAAAGGACCTAAGCGTATTACAAAATCTAAAGAGGAGAATCTTGAAGTGCTTTAACAGAAAAAAAAAAAAGGAGGAATGATCGTATTAGTGCCGGTGCGGAGTTCTGGAGGTGCCTTTAGAGGGTAAGAAAATGAAAGGTACTCAAGTAGGTGTGAAATGAGGAAATAAAGGCTGCTAGATATAAAAAAATAAAATAAATGAAATAAAATAAAATGAAATAAAATAACTATGTGGGCGTTAAAAGGACTTCCTACGTGCTGGATCATGGCTTACTCACCATTTACCAGATTAATTTCCCTCAGCTAGCTGGATGCTTTATACCTGGACTGGACTATCTACCTGAGCTACGATCGAGTAACACGAGGCATCTGTATATAACTTTAACGTATCATGGGAATTAAATGCCGCCTTAGAAATTGCAGCTACAAATCATCTATATTTGGTGCCATCAAGCGGTATTCAACATTTACCCGTATAAAACGTTTAAGGGCTTCTGATACTCGCAGAATACGCTCAATCAGGCACACTAGTATTCTTCCAATAAATACATTGTAGTTCAGAGCTCTTCAGAGAAGGAATATGGTGCTGTGCAGCAGTGAGGTCCTGTCCAGATGCGCTGGGCAAGAGTAGCTGCTCTCAAATACGAAGTGAACTCTTTGGGTATGTTATCATTTATATCATTCAAATATATCAAACAATAAGATACACATGGAGTTTAAGGTGACAAGTTTTCAATGATTGCAGTATTTAGCTAAATTCTGTAGAATTAGAGAGGTATCGTTGGTGAGCATTGTATTTGATGTAAAATGCAGATATCTCATTTAGAGATTGTCGATGTCATGGCCTCTAGAAGCTGCTTCGTGTATGGTCGGCGAATATGTCTTCGCCGGTAACTGATCAGACTACTTAAATATATCTGCTTTATACTGAAATGCTAGCCATCGAATGCTTTGATATTATAAGCTCATCAAACCTGAAATACCATTGACGAAAATCGTATATCGTGGAAGAGAACATATTACCTTGAGATTTTGTAGGAAATATAAAGCATACCCTCGAAGGTGGCTAGATTTTCTTCCTCGCTCATAAAAATTCAATAAATGACAACAAAATACTACACGATATATCGAAAAAAGACGAATATTCTCGATATCATTCTCGATAATCCCTGACCACTTCTTTGAAATCATCTGTTGTAGACCGAGGCGGCATACTCATGAGCTCAGGACGTCTCTGATGCCAAACCGAAATATGGAAAGTGGCCGCCCAGGCTGGACCGCATCGTGGCGAAACCATCCGGTCAAACGAACAATGCATCCAATGCATGTCCCGGATAATATAATACGGTACCGATTATCGGCCAATAACAATGGAACCGCTCCGAGGCCTGTAACTCGCAACAGTAGCACACGAGAAAGACCGCAGTAGGAACTCACGGGCTTATAGCCACAGCCTCCAGTTTTTTCCCTCAAGAACTCGAAATCCCTCCGGAGACCCAAGGTCAAAGTTGTCGTTATTGGTGATAGCTCAATAGGAAAGACAAGCATGGTGCACAACTTCTTCGGCACCAGGTTTGAGGAAAACGTCCCGCCGACGGCGTTAAACCACTACTTGGCGACGGTAAAGTCGGAAGATTCGCCCACGGGTGCGCTCGACGTCCACATTTGGGACTCGGCGGCGGTCGGCAGGATGTGCCGCTCGCAGACGTTGCTACGAGAATGGCGAACACAACGATATATTCCTCATCTGCTTCTGCGTAATAGGCAGGTACTCCTTCGACAAACGTCCGCAGTTTCTGGCGGCGCGAAATACTTCGCTATTGGGATCCGACTACGAGCGTGATACTCGTTGGCCTCCAAAGCGAGATGCGGAAGCACAAGTACGAGAACGGATATATCCCAGCTGGCATCATTTCACACAGCGAAATAAAGGAACTAGTAACGAAGTTGTCCTTTTCAAAATACGTCGAGTGTTCAGCAAAGATGAACTGGAACGTCGGGAGGATATTTGAGGAGGTAGCGAGGTTAGCGTCCATCAATAAAGGCCTAGAGAATATGGAGTTAGCTTTTAAAGACCCGAGCAGCGTAGATGCGAAGGTGAAGCGAGGAAAGGAGCAAGCCATCAGCAAGCTCAACGAAAGAGCTCTTGTTTGGTACAAAAGCTTCGAAAAACAGATAACAAACGGAGTCGGGATTATGAGACTGGGTACAGAGGATCAACCATTAGCGGTCCTCACGGTGGCAAGTTCTTATAATTAACTCAATAATAGAAGCTGAAAATTTTGCAGCAGAGCGAGAATACCATTCCAGCTACCTGCGACTCCCTTTTGTCTTTCATAAAGAAAAAAAAAAAGAGTAAACCCCACCTAAGATAGAAAGGTAGAGCTAATGTAGAATAATGACATCTTTATCTCTTTGCTCTTTGAATTATGTAGTTAAAGCGTAAGACGCATTGTCGCTTTGAATTGATGCCATAGAGATAGCGGATATATCCTTCATCATAATCCTCACTATAACTCAGTAGTATCACAACAGGTTCCGAAGAAGCCAGTAACCAGTTATTAACATTAATATTAATAATCGTTTTGGTTATTCGCATACGCCATCAACTTTTTGCTTTATGAAAGCGATAATATCATCTATTTCCTGAGGAACTTGATACCAATGTCCTAGATCTTCGTAGGCATACCAAGTGACATCCATTTCCAGGGATCTCAAGACATCCTTAGCTCTTTCGCCATGGACTATGTGTACCTTTTCATCCTTGCTACCATGACCCAGAAATATCGGTATTTTCAGTGGAGCTGGTCTAGTTTTCGCTGAGGACGACGAGTTAATTTTGAGCTTGGTTAGACCTATGTTTCCCTCAGGAAGTTGATCGCTTGTGCCGAAATGGCCAGGGGAGCTGAGTTCATTCCGCTGTTATTGTCACCTTCCGGTTCTTGATCCTCGCTGTCGTCACCAAACACGATATTGACCTCGTCCTCAATTTCGGCATTGCCAACAAACTCCCGCGGAGCGAGAATTTCCTCAACTTCCTTCATGAACGGGAAGTAGCCGCTCATCCCACGTAAGCACCTATAGGCTCGTGCAACGTGAATAGTGTATAAATGGAAGCTGCGTATCCCTGGCTGATGCCGCCCAGGATAATCCTTTTAGCAGGGATGCCACTCTCGATCTCGGATTCGATCAACCCCCGAATAAAACTCGATGTCTCGGCAAGGCCATCTGGGTCTATGCCCTCGGAACCCTGTGTGGTCTCATCGGGAAGCGAGACCACGTCAAACCACTGATTGATTTTCATTCGCTTGAAAACCGTCGAACGGCTCCGCCGCGCAGTTGGGAATATAAACTTCATCCTCGGAAATGTTTGCTGTAATGTCAACCCGTTGCTGCTCTTTGCAGCCAGAAGCTCGTTCCCGAAGAAAGGACCATTACTCCCTAGGCCATGTAAGAAGATGCAGGTATGAGTATGTGGGCTGATGGCCGGCTCCACTGAGAGCGGAATGGGAAATTCTGTCGCCATGGCTTCGTTATTGGGTAAATTTAATGCATCGAATATATCGTATCTTCCGCCTCTCTTGGCAAAACTCCGAAGGTGAGGGTTTAAGCAAAAAGAAAATTTCAAGTAAAATACTTTTGTAAGAACAACACATTACCTAGGTACTATTTATGTATGTTTATACTCATGACTGAAAACCTGGAGCTCATTAGAGATTAATATACAACCTGCAGAAGCAGGTATTACTTATAGACTGGAATAGAGCGCGAGTCGCACATTTCTTGTAGCGGTAACCGCGCGTGTAAAACGGAGGCAAGGGTAGGGAAAAAAAAAGTATCGCTAGCAGCAATTTCGTGATCTTGAGAATTGGATTCGGAGACGACACAGCTCTATTTTATTTATTTTATTGATTTTCTTTCTTTTTTAGGAAGAAAATGGGGATAGGCATATTATTTGTACCACTATATACGGTGGAATAAGGCGTACTTTTTAACGCTAGTTCATGCTGATTGATAGAAGTATATTGTTTCGGCACTTGCAGGTTTTGCTTCATGCATCAAAAATGTAGAACGCTTACTTACTCGTCTCACAACGTTTTCATCTCGGCTGCTGAAATTCTCAACTCGGTACATCAACCGAGTTGATATACTATTGACAGTACATGCAACGGCTTTCTGGTCCTGAGATTAGGGGTCTCTGGATGTATGGATCTGTGTTAAAACTCGATATACATCGGAGGAACCATCATTTTCAATTTGCCCTAGTAAGAGAGGACTATCGTCTATTGTTACATCACAAACAAAGACGGTCATGTGGGAGTAGAAGATTTCATTTAGGTTTGAAATTTTTAATTCGATCGGAAATGTTTCTAATCTTCTTCTTTATTTGAGTTTTCGGGCATCATTTTCCACGATGTTGGTAGATTTCATGCATATCGGTCAAACAATACCAGTGTAATATACCACAATTGTTATCTCTCCTTTGCGTAAGCGAATTCCGCTCAACGCTACTACTCTTCGAGAAGAAAAATTGCGAGTTTGGAACCGATTTTTAGTCGGGTGCAATTGATCTTTTTTCAATCTATATGTATACCCAAAACCTTGATTCGATATATTCCTCCGTCTAGGGAATATAAGAGAGGGACTGACTGGTCTTGGGGAATTTAGGAAATATTATCGGAACGAGAAGGTTGCGCTTTGTTCGAAGGGAATCTTCGAGCTCAATAACCCTTTTTCGATATATCTCACCCGCCTTTTTACGGTCCACTACGCGGCGCTTTAGGCTGAGATTTCGATATCAAAAAAGGATTTCGTGGGTATGACCCAAAACGTGGAGGGCGTTGAACCATTCGCAACCTTCCATCATGAGACAGGGATCGGCGTCGGTGGCGCCACACTTTTTCATGTCAGGACCAGCTGCGGCTGCCCCGAACGCTTCTTTTTCTTACCTTCCACGCATGCTCTTTATAAGCTCTCGAATAGTGAATACGGAAACATCCAAAATTAAGAACAACTAAGATCGTATCTCTAAAGGGCTATAGGCGCTATAGAGGTAGCAGGGAGCGGCACATGGATGCGCAAGCATTGGTTCCATAATTGTCCTATAGTTTCTACCCCGGGCCAGTCTCGAAACCTTGGTCCGCAATTGGGCAAGGAAACCTACGGCCTCTCGGTTATTTATGATGCAGAAAATGGCATAATAAACCATTAATGAAAGGAAACATGCACAGCTCATCTGCCGACTCAGCATGAACATCACTTTCATATTTAGGGTAAATGGAAAGAGAGAGTCGGAGAAATAATCCATATTATATCTTTATTTATCCTTTTCCATTTTAATTGTAGAATGGATAAACATGCAAGATCTATAATTTTCATGAATGGGAATATGTGAAATGAATTATAAGGTCGAGCGATTCCCCTCGCGAGACGTTTTCGAGGGGGAACGACTTATCTACGTCTGGTGTTGACAACCTTTCTTTTCGAGACGTTCCGCTCTCGTCCGCTCTTTTCTATCTTTTTTGGGGATTTTCTCACACCGTTCCAAAGTCATTCGTTCCTTTGTACACCAGGATGAGATTGAGTCTGTTCGCTTGGGTACTAGCGGCTACGCCATTTGCAGCCGCGTCTGCCAGTACAACCTTAATTACCAATCGTTCTCTTCTAACCACCCGGAGCTGGCGGTTCGCACCACGGGTTTTCACAAGCGCGCTTTGTACTCTGGCGAAGTAAAATTCACCCATGGCGTCGCAAGCGGTGATCCTTATGCAGATTCCGTTATAATATGGACGAGAGCGGTCCCCCTCACATCAAGGAAACAAAACATCTTTACGAGAACGACGACACCCAGGTGTGCGTGAAATGGGAGATAGCTTTAGACCAGACGTTTAATACTACCGTCATGGAGGGTTCGTAGAAACATCGGGGGAAACAGACTATACAGTAAGAGATATAAACCAATACATATCTTATACATACAATTTTTATTCTAAACGGAGTTCTTTTTTCAAAAGGTCAAAGTCGAAGCAACTAATCTGCAGCCATTAACTTTCTATTATTATCGTTTCTTGTCGGTATGGCTCTTGGACGCTCATCAAACCCATCGATTCGATATATATAGCTAAAAAAAAATTCTTTTAGTGTGATGACACCAAAATCTCTCCGGTTGGCAGAACAAAAACATTTCCGCGGGCCAATGACAACGTCAACAGTTTGAAGCTTGCAGTTTATAGTTGCGCAAACTATGCTGAAGGGTATACTGCGACATGTTCTTGCTTCAAAATTATTCCAAAGTTCCAATTCGCTAAGATATTGATTAATATAGGTTTTACCATGCATATGGAATGCCTGCGAGGCGCGATGCCATGGATTATGTCCTCTTCCTCGGCAAGGAAATCTGATTTAGAAATCATTTACATATTTAATCTCAATCCTTTTGATACTAATCAGTGCATTCCAAAAACATAGAGATTATCAGTATGAGTTTGGCGAGCCTACGCTCTTGCGCTACCCTCACCCTATCCTAAAAGAGACCGTTTACCGACCAGTATCGATATCGCATTGCGACCCAAAGGACGGATGAGAATCTCCTCCTTAGTCACTCTCGCTTCGCCTGGATCCCTATATGGGATGATCACGGTAAGTGATTATATTGTAGTTCAATTAAATAATCTTTAGGTTATTCTTTCTAAACACGTTTCTTTTCTATTGCTTGCAGAGGTCGCCGACAATGGATGGAATAACGGTTCATCGAGACCAAGCACAACGGTGAAGGCAGGAATCACGTGGCAACAGAGAAAATTGAACGGAATGAGGGCGTACTTTGAGTGGATGCCAATCCGCCAGGTTGCGGTAGACAACAAGTACCGGATCTGGAGGAGCTTCCAGTACGGTAAACTGGCAGACCTGATCATGATGGATTACGCTACTACAACCGGGACAAGACCGACGCCCTTGACGAGGCCGAATGGACAAATAAGACAATGATGGGGGCGGACCAGGAAGCATGGCTGTACGACGAGATCGAGAAGAGCCAAAAGAGGGGTGCTACCTGGAAGATTTTCGGAAACCAGGTCCAGATCTCGAACATGAATGATACGGCAGTCAGTGGCCAACCGTATTACTCCGACGGGTGGCTAAACTACCGAGCGATCAGGACCCGCTTTATAAACAAGCTCGTTAGCTTGAAATCGTGGAACAACATTTTCTTGACTGGGACTACCACGCTTTGTGGACTAGCGATCTTATGGCGAATGGGATCCCGTACATCACACGACCGGAGAAGGGTCCATCGGCGTTGAGCTCGCCACAACCTCCGTATCGAGTTACAGTGGGTACGGCCCGTTCAAAAGCTACGAGGAGATTCAGGAGATATCCGCAAGGATAGTAGCGGATAACTATTCAGGTAAAATGGGCGAGGGTTACTTTCCGCGGATATTATTATAGCCACGTTCACACCCCAGAAGCTCATTGCTGATTACTGGGAGCATTGGGACGCAAGGAAGAGGAACACTTACGACTTCCGCGCAGCTACGTGGGGGTTGATTCGATGACCAATAGGCTCAAGCGACCGTTTCCTCAGGTCAAAGCGGGAGTTCCTCAGACGGTTTTGAACCGTGGGCTGTACGCGAGGCGTAGGGTACATGTAGAAAGGCGCTATAAGAACCTAAGAAACTAGCAATAATGTATGGTGCTGTTAAATATAATAATTGCGAATAGATTGATACGAATCATTTCCGTAATCGAGATCATGCAATTATAATTGATGACATTCTACTGGATAATATTGGAAGCAAAGGGGGGAAAGGTGCTTTCAAGCTCATCGCACGACATCAGGCCAGATTAGCATGCAGTTCAGGTAGATCGAGTTCCTATACTTGACCTGCGCGCCATGTGCAAGCTTTCTAACCAAGCTTAGCTTCAAACTCGTCCTTTCGCCCCGGCTTGATTATATCGCGGGAGTTCATTGGCCTCGACTCGGTGAATGAAACGGAAATGAATCGTTGAGGCGTTGCTTTTTCATCATGAGTTTTTATTTATCCGGCCGTCCAAATACGTCGATGATTTCCTTGGTGGTGGGCCTAATAAGCAAAAAAGTAGCATTATCGCTTGCCAGATAGCTAGCTACTTGCTAAAGCCAGTTTAGCTTGCAGTTTTAAAACAGCCACACGGTTTTCGCCTATATGTACGTCCGGTAAACTATAGGTAATTTTTTTATTAGCCCGAGTAGTTCTAGCATTGGCGAGTTTGGGGAAAAACGTGCCGGGTGCTTTGTATATATTAAAAATATTTTCCACAACAACACCGGAGAAGCATCTTGCAACTCCGCGGAGACCGCCGAACTTCGCAACAAAACCAAAAAAAAATTTCTCTAAAAAAACAGTGAAGAGAATTCTTCTTAATATAAATCGCGATTTCGTTAAAACGGATTTGATAAGAAAAATATACAATCATAGACAATATATCATGTCATCCCTTCCCGTACAGCCCTATGCAGAATGCAGCAGTTCCCTGGTATGCCAGGGTCTTAGCCGCAAGGGTTTAGGGAAAGCTAGAAAGGATGGGATTTCGGGATCGCATGTCCAAGCATTGACGTTAAAGGAAAAGAAAATTCAACATAACTCAAAAAACTCGTAACACGCAACTGGCCGATTTGTCAACCGGACGTTAGACCGAGACAATTACGCGCGGGATTAGGAAAAGGGGAAAGGAGGGAGAGATGGCTTACTGACTCTTGCTTTCTCCTTTTTGTTCTCTTTTCCGGTTTCTTCCCAATTAACGCCATCGAATAACAAAGAAAGCATATATAGGAGTTTTAGATCGAAGGGATTAAAAAGAAAAAGAAAAAGAAACGAAAAGCAAATGCTCGATAGGTTAATAAAGATAGTGCCCTCTCCACAGGAGGGGTTATCTTTTTGTTCATCATCAGCATCAATCAGTTTGTAAAACATTCCAGTATCAAGCATTAGCATCTATCAATCCCCAATTCAACAATACCTCATTCTCAATTTACTCTAGGAGCGTTCAATTGCACTTCAATTCCTCTTTCAAAATGAAGCACGTCGAAGAGTCCTCGCTTGAATCGCTCCAGTCCCGAGTCGAATATGTCCGCGACTTCCTTAATTTCACAGAGAAAGATGCGCTGCTCTTCCACGCAGCAAAGGACCACATTGCCGCTTATCCCAGCGACCTCGAAGCAGTGTACACCAAGCTGTTAACTTACGAATATAACGGCTGCTAGCTTCGTCCCCAAGAACCGGGCTACACTGGCGAAGTCCCTACCAATGTTCACGAGCTCCACGTCGACCACCCACAGATCAAGTACAGGAAGAACTTCCTCAAAATGTACCTCGTCAAGCTCGTAACAGCCGATTACAACGATCCAAAGATTACGAATACTTTGATCGCGTTGCGCTCATGCACACCGGCGAGATGGGCATGAAAGTCCGCGCGAAGGGCAAATCGCCGCTTAGGGTGGAGTATATCCAATGGGTTGCTGCTCGGTTACGTCGTTGAGATCGTCATCCCCGCTGTCATGCGCGTTGGTATCGATGCCGCGACCAAGGAAGCTGTGTTGCGCGCTCTAACAAAGGTCATCTGATTCAGAATGACATGTTCGCAAGATACTACCTAACCTGAGGTAAAATCTACAAATTCGTAAGTCTAGAATCACTCACCCCTCAAACACAACGCCAACACCAACACGAGTTTCTTTTTTTGGCTGTGAATCGTTCGGCGACAAGTGAACAAAGAGAATATAAAAAGGGGAGAAACCAATAGGAGAACGTGGGTTTAAATCAGCCTTAACTGATGCTAATTTTTCTTGCGGCGTTTTTCTCTGCAGTTTTATCGAAAAGCCATCAAATTCGCTATTCCCGTCACTGGTCACTGCCTGCGTATTCGGATTATTTTACGTGCTATGTGATGAAATAAATTATATAACCAATTTTTTTTTTTTTCCTCCATTTATCATTCCAATTGCAGTAATCGACGCGCTCTGGCGGCACGGATCTTGCCGGCGCAAAAAGCTCACTATCGGATCGTATCGGATCAATAACGATCGACACTATTAGACCTCGCTGCCAAAATTAGCACTTCCTCAGACCTTGCATCGATTTAATTCGTTCTCTCGTGGCTTTCAACCCTTGTTCTTTCTCACTTTCTTTTCCCTTTAGCAGTCAATCAAAAGGCATTTTTCTCTGCTTTCGGGTTATCGGAATTGTAATAATCTGTATATAGCTGTACCATTTGGGAGTTTCTGTCGTATTAGAGAAAAATACGGCGGGTATCTTATAAAACTTGACTAGAGCTATTTCGATTTTATTTATTGGTCGTTATACAAAGGTCGTTTGCGCTGTTTTTAGAGAATACCTCTTAAACCTCTTTTTTTGTTAGCATTATTCCGCTACATCTTACAATACTTTGCTAGAGATT
>AZLU01000142.1:22500-69631 GCA_002224055.1 Pezizomycotina sp. ARF18
ACTTTTCTCGATATCTTTTTCCTATTTTCAACTTTCCTTGCACGATCTTCTACTCAGACAGCTCGGGGGGGGTAGTATCCATTGTATTTTTTTCTATATACTACTAACCCTCGCATACTTTTCTTAAGTGTAGTAGTATAGCTGTCTGTTTTTTCTTTCTTTCCATTTGTCTTGTTTTTCAATTTTTTCTCTCATTCTTATCAGCTTTTAGTCGAACCCATCCTTAAACACAATTTAAACCTTTTCCTTACATTGCATTGGACGACGAATTAGCAAGAGATGGGCGCGTTCGCTAGAAGCTTCTGTTTTTTTTTTGTTTCGTGTAGGAGCCGATCGATGTGTCTGGTTGAAGTCATTCCGCAAATTGTCGCTGCTGTCCCGTTATACGGGGTCCAATCCTAGTATTCCTCTTATGACAAAGAGTACAGACAAGCAACCATTAATCAACCATCTAATTGGAGAGGGTGTCATACAAAAATTATATATCACATTTTCGGCACTTTTATTAGACGTTCCATCGCGAATTTTAACAATGATACACATATTTTGTTGTATTTTCGTGTTTTTGAATGCACCTATACTAACAGTATACCAACATGAAGAAACTATCTACTAGCAATAGTGTCTTCGAGTTCGGTATACAATATTTCCGTTTTGTATATACACAAAGGAGAAACGTTAAAAGAAATAGAAAAAATCGTTACAGAAGACGTTTCGGGTTTAATGATATGAATGGCATTAAAGGAAGGAGAAAAACTGCATGCAAGACACACTTATGCAATGCAATGATTAGGCTGCATAAAGCCATAAGATATATAGAAAAAATGATTGAGAGATATATAAAAGAAGAGGTTATGAGAAATATTATAGATTACAGAACGGATGACGTGAACACATATCGAAACGTTTTTTCTGATATTGGTTTGAGTATATGACAGGGTATCGCAGCGAGAAGAGTTGAGGACAGACAGCAGTAGGACTAAAGTAATAAATAGGAAAAGGTTTCCAGCCCCAGGAATATGAATATCAAATCAAGTAGCACTTTTTTTCTTCTCTCTTCTTTAACCTTCGTAAAGAGGTAAAGCATAAGGACAAGAAACACTTGAAGTCAATCAATAAACAAAGACAAGTTTGGAAACAATATGCTCGCAAAAGAGAGAAAGATACTACTCCTGTACATAAAGAAAAAAGTTATTTCAAGGTATCAAAGAAATTAAAAGATAAAAAAGGTGTCCTTGATTAAAAAGGTTTAGAGAAGTGAAGAGATGAAAACGAAAAGCAATTGTACGCCAGATAGGTATGTGCCCCATTTTTTAAAATTTTTTGGACTTGCATATTTTGCTTGACCACAAGCCTTTATATTTTTTTAGACATCATGACGTTGCCACTGCGTCTGCTGGCACTCCTTTCCATGACCTTGTCAACTGATTGAACTCTACCGGTCCTGCTCCGACTCGGCTACGTCGACGCTCGAAACGCTACCGGTGGTTGCCTTCGGCCGCAGGACGCTGCAGCGAAGCACGACCGCTTGGGGAAACACCGCTGGCACCGCTACGGCCTCCACTTGCTCCGTCCGCGGCTCATTCTCGTCGTTCTCGCTATTTTGGTCAACCGCTCTTCTCTTCGGGACATCGTCGCAGCGGGAGCCGACGGAGTGACGGACACGATCCATCGCTTTATCTGCGGCACGCTCGACTGACATGCGCCACTGTGCGAGTTGGCCCTGCTGATTGTCGAAGGAATAGCGGACATGTCGGTACCGGAGACGGTAGGCAGACGAGGAGTAAGCGGCTTCAGGGGTGGGACGGTCGTGAGGCGGCGGACAGGATCGGAAGCGGTAGAAGGGCGGGGACGAAAACGTTCTTGCCGGTAATGAAGATACCAGCAGTCGGTGGGACGGTTCTCGGTAGGCGGAGGAGTCACTAGCGGCGGGGGCGGAGGACGAGGGAAGTTGCCGTTCGTGGTTCTGGTAAAGGCAGTACTTGCGTTGAGTTCTTTTGCACGTTCAGGGGCTGGAATGTATAGGCAGGAGGCGGAGAAGGCGTGACGATGAGGTTTTCGTAGGTGGCCTTGGTCTTTGTTGGGTATGGGTCTGGTGTTGACTGGGCGATGCCGACGCCGGAGTCTGAGGTCTTCATTTCGGCGTATCTATCGAAAATATCCTGTCACCGAACTGCGGGCAGGGCTGATAGGCGAGACGTTCATCTGAGGGGTGGCGGGGTGAAAAACATAAGGGGAATATTATTGCTGGGCTGGAGCTTTCCGTCTTGCTGCTGTTGTTGAAAATTGGCGCTCTGCTGCGAATGCCGTAGGCTATTCCCGTTTGAATCGCTCGGACTGTATCATCTACTGTAGCCTGTGCAGGACCTATAACAGGAGAGACGGTCAGCGATGGCCGCTGAGGTTGAGGGCATATGTGAGAGAAATGCGTTCAGGGTAAGTTTTTGTAGTGGCAGATTCTACTTGCGTTTACTATATCATAGAGGCCTGCGGGTAAGCACTGGGCAGAGTTTGGATTCCCGATTCCTTGCCGTAGTCGTCCGGTGCCGACCTCTGGTAGCTGCCTCCGCGTACCAAACTTCTTATCAGAACCGCCGGTAAATTTATCTCCGTTGGCGGATTCCGCATCATGTCCAGCCTATTTCCCTTGTTCTTCTTCTTCTGTTCCTCTTGTGGACGCAGCAGAAGACGAACAGGCCGGCAATACCAGGCAGAGGAGACCTCCGACCGTAGCGCAGAGACGACTGTCTGGTTGATATTGGGACCGCCGTCGCCTTGCTGCCGCTAAGATAGAAGGCGTAGGGTAGGATGGACGTTGCGCGATCAAAGTGACCTTCAGACAGGAGTTGTAGTGCCTCGACAGATTTAGGAGTCGGTTCTCAGTGTTTGGACTGCAGGGGCCACGTGGTAGTTGCCGTGCCGCGCTAACAGATACAACCTCGAGATCGTCTGCCAGCATGCATTGTTGGCTTCGTCGTATATGTGGTATATTGGCACAAGGATAAGCCATATTGACAGACAAGTATGCATATTTGAAGCAGACCGTTGCTACAATGCAACCCTGTCTGTTTGATCGCACCCCGAGATTTGGGATATGGCGGTTTCAATGCATGACCGGGCGCAGGAATCGACGACTTCGAAATCTGGTAGATCCGCCGCTCGTAGAGACTGGCGACGATATTGAGGTTGCTACTGCAGATACAGCCGCCGGTGGTAGATGTGCTGCAGACATAGCCGACTAGTGCTGCTCCGACGAGAGCTTTGGTAGAAGGAACACCATATTTGAGTTTTGGTGTGTATGGAGATGTAAAAGGGAAGATATTCTCGAGTTCGAGATAAAAGAGGAGGAAAAGATGGAAATCTCCCAGCTAGTTTCTTATATGGCTTTTAGATATATCTCCTTGAATATCCTTCCTAGCTTTTTTGGGTCACTGAGGCATCGACGACTATCCTGATCGAGGGTATGTTCTTCTGTCAAGAGGGCTTTGCTCCTTGTTGTCCTTTCGTTGTCCGATCGTGGAGGTGAACCTGCACTAGAAACGCAAAAACAACTGCAAAAGAAATAAAAAAAAAAAAGAGCAAAAAGTTTTAAAAAGGAAAAAAAAGAGCTGACCAGTCAGTTTAAAAAAACAATCCCTATGATGTCTTCTGCTTTTTCGTTAGTGCATACAAAAACTCGTGATACAAAGATGTACGAAACAGAAGAGAAAGAGTAGAAGAAGAAAAGGTCTGGGCAAGAGAGATAATAAAAAGGATATGGCGGCCCCCCTCCCTTCGACTCCTCGAATAAGTGTCGCGCGTAGAAACTTACAGTGGCGGCCCTGGATTATTCTCATTCGACGACAGGGAATCTGCTCTTTCCTCTCGTTGGTCCTCCATCCCACCACAAGAGGCCTCTTTTTTTTGCCCATGGCGTGAGAAAGAGAGGGAAAGGATACGAAAAAAGAAAAAAGCAAAAAGAACTCCAGACTCCAGCAAGAAAGCAGACAGAGATACTTCTCCGTCAGATAGAAAACAGTCGTAACAGTGAAGTACCCTTGCCATCATGGATACTATAAAGTGAGCGGGTTTATCGAGAGGTGGTTGGTCGAAAAAAAAAGAAAAAAAGATGATGTGGAATTTTGCTTGCAGAAAAAAGCGCACAAGGAAATCCCCAGACATAACGGCTTCCTATTGGCCAAACCGGTCATTTCACCACCAAATACTACTTCTCTTTTCAGGTGGGACCTCTTCAATGTCTCCATCGGCGCGCTCTCGCTTTGAATCCCCATTGGCGCTGGCCAAGTCCAGATGTCCATACCTTTCGGGAGTGGGGAATGAAGTGTTCCTCCATTGGCTGAGCCTGTTTTACCCTGGCTCTACGAGATGTCCTGGTTGTGCCTCTAACCGCCGACACTTCCCAAAGAAGCCTAAAGAGAAGTGCCCCACTATCCTTCCTTGTTGGCGTCGTTGCCTTTTGCTTGTCCCCGAAATCCAATAAAAATCGATCCTCGATATTTTCTATTTTGTATACAGAGAGAGAGAGAGAGAGAGAGAATTTTAATGACCTCAATTGATAAAATTTTATTACCTCTATATTCACCGTGCTTAATTCATTTAAGCTGGGCGATTAAATAAATGTATTAAGTTCTCGTAATATTGTTCCTGGATCATATCAAATGGCTTTTTTTACCGGGGTTCGGCGCGTAAAAAAAAAGGTTGTATGTACTGTATTACTACAGATCTGGACGGATCCAACATAGCGCAATTGAGGGCGATTTTTTTTTAAGCGTTAGCATTATTTTTCGATATTGATCATCCGATCGTATTTGAGCGCTCGCGAAGGAAGATCAGCCCTGTCTTAAGTCTGCCGATGCTTAGCAGTGATGAATGTTTCTATTTTTTTTTTTTGAAGGTTTTTAATATCCGGACAATGCGAGAGTTCCCACTGTGGCTTCAATTCTTTCTTTCTTTCTTTTCTTTTTTTTTTTTTTTAAGAAAAAATACTACTCAGGGGGATGCAGGAAAGGATATGTGCATTGATATGGAGACGTCTCTGTATACTTCCCTCCCGTTCGTGATGATTGAGAAAAAGTGTTTATTTTTCTGGAGATGCTGATATCACAATACGCCAGCGAAAGGGTGGAGGCTCTTTCTTCCCAATATTCGGAATTCGGCACCAAGAAGAATTACTTAATTCCCTGTACAACAGACACACGATAATTACTTCCCCTACATTATCTCTATAGACTATGGTCATTGTATAGCGCGGACGTCCGATAGATAATCCTCCTTCAATGGATAAGCTTTTTTTTTTTTTTTTTTGGCATTTTATTTGCATATCTCCAATTCTCTTTAATGGTTGAGTCATTCAAGATGAGGGATATGTGGGGAAAGACTCGCTTCGGTCTATCTCAAAGCCAAGGCCTATATGAACGCAGGGTTTGGATACCGCGCCTTTCTCAATAAAAGGTCGTAAACATAACGGTCATTTTATGTCCATTCGCCAGTAAGAGAAACGAAAGCCGTTTTTTTTTTTTTTTTTTTTTTAACCGCTCCTACTTCAATTACCCACCCATTCTTCAATCTGTAACAGGATGTCGTCCGACGGCAAGCTCAAGAACGTCCACCCGGTCGCCGAGTCCGCCTTCTCCATATCGGGTGCCTCGGGCCTGTACGACCGCGCCAGGCCATCGTACCCGGACTCAGCGCTAAGCCACATCTTCGCCGCTGCAGAGCGCATACGCTCCTCCTCTTCTTCCAAAGAAGGTATCGATGTCGTCGAGCTCGGTCCTGGAACGGGTATCTTCACCCGCCGTCTCCTCCAGCCTCCACAAGCACACGCGGCATCATCCGCTCGATAACAGGCATCGAACCGGCTCCCGGCATGCGCGAAGGTTTCGAGAAGGCAATGTCCGCAGCCGACCACAACGGCGTCCAGGTATCCATAAAACCGGGTAGCTTCACGTCCATACCGCTACCCGACGGCAGCGCGGACATGATATGCATAGCTCAAGCGTTCCACTGGGCTCATCCGGAATACGACGCCACCGCGTCCGAATTCGCGCGCATTCTACGGAGCGGTGGTTACTTAGTGCTTATATGGAATTTGGAGGATAGGATAGGGCGGAGTGGGTTGCGCGGGTGCGCGACGCCTACGAAGAGTTCGAAGACGGGACGCCGCAGTACAGGCACATGTACTGGAAGGCGCTGTTCGATGCGGATTCGTACAGAGCAATTTCCAACCGGAGGGGAAGTTCAGTTTGAGAGTACCGAGCGGGGGATAGAGACTACGGAGCAAGGCGTCGTCGATAGGGTCGTTTCGAAGAGTTACATTACGAATTTAACGGATGAGAAGAAAGCGAGGTGAAGAAGAGGGTTAGGAAGGTGCTGACGGGAGGGAACATCGACGACGGGTGTGAGAAGCCGAGGGTTTGGGTCGATACGGAGAAGGGTGTTTGAGTATCCGTATAAGACGGATATGTATATAATAAAGAGGAATTGAGAAGATGAAAGAATTCTGGAGATAAGTCTCAGAGGTCGGAGTGCAAACTCAATGTACATAGAAAATAAAGAAATTAGTGATAAAGAGTTCAATAGTCGGCTTTTGTCTTCTTATTCCTTGACTTCTAAGTGGTAATTGCAACGTCTATAGATTCCTAACGCTCATCCGTATATAAATCGCGATAAATGAGATGCAATTATATAAAACTGCGAAGAATCCTAAAGGAAAATAGGAGGAAACGGTAGCATGCGGGTGAAGCAACGAGGTTAATGGTATATTTTCAAGAATGCAAGACATTTACCACCGATATATAGGAGACAGGAAATGATATTCTTTTTTATTGCTTCGAAAATGCTACAGGTGATGCAATCAAAAACCAAGGGCAGCAACATGAAAACTAAAGAAAGAACTACCAAACAAAAAAGAGAAAAGAACCCCCCACATGGCACATTAAGGAAAAAGAAGAATGTAGAAAAGCAAAACGCCGCTTTTAATCGTTATCCAGAAGGCAAAGAACCTTTGCCCGCTGGATAACCACCCTTTTATTGTAGTCTTCCCCTCTCTCGTTGCCATACTTAATGACGGCTGGAAAGGCAACGGCACCGACATCTTCCCACGGAGCTCCGAGTCCGCGTCGTCTTCCATGCCGCTGGCGTCTTCCATCCATTCCGAGTCGAAAACTTTATTCATGGGACTAACTACTTCGAATCTGGCCCGTTGAGATTTGAGCATGTGCGCAATACGCACCGCGCTGGATACGAGGGGTATCAGCTGGCGTGAAGCCGGCTCACCAGGGCGTTTCGACGGAGGGATTAAAGAGTAGACTACGGTTTCAATGTCGGAAGTTGTGTCGACTATCGCACTTTCGGCATGCTCCCTGATCGCTTCTGTAGAGGTAAGGAGGGATATACTGAGGCACGCCACCGGTTGACGCTTGAAAGCGTTGCTAAAATAAGGCGGGGAGAAGAATATGAATATCAGCCGTTATAACAAGGAATCAGTAAGGGGCGTGGGAGGGGGAGAGAGAAGAAGCTGGAAGAGAAGAGGGGAAGGGGTTTGGGGTTCTTTTCTTACCTGGCCCTTCATTTTCGACGTTACCGGCAGCGTGGCTCATCAGAAGGCCCTCTAAAGCTTTCAAACTTGCTTCGTCCCGCTCATTCAGGCCCACACAATACCTTGTGAATACCAAACGCACGAGCATGTCACACACGACAGCCTGTATAACCGTGATCTTGCTGTTACTGATGCACAACCGACTAAACTCGGGAACAGCGTAGCGGATCTTTGTCCGAACCATATCATCCTCGATCATGTCCGGAAGCAGGGTCGCCGCCCTGCAGTGCTTCCACACCCAGTTCCGCATACCCTGAGCAAACTTGCTCAACTCTTCCTTAAAAAGGCATCGTCTATGATGCCGTCCTCAGCTTTTGTGGTCGCGATGTACTCTGTCAGTCCGTTGATGTTCTCCTTCATCTTTGACGTTTCTTCCCGTGCTTGTCTGTAGCTTCCTTGAGCTTCGCCTTTAGCGAGGCGATCTCGGCGGACGTTGAAGTGAACATTTCGTGCATTTGGTGCTGCAGGTCGAGTATCTCCGCGTCCCTCTGCCGAAGGGTCTCGGTCGCTTGATTCAATTGTTGCGTTATTTGCGGACTAGGTCCGAACCATCCGGTCGTGCAAGTTCATGGCCTTCCTGTACAAGCCAACAGATAACGATTAGCTTCAATGAAGTCTGTTAAGAAAAAAATTTAATTAAAATTCTGGCTTGAACGAACCACTGCCGGATCGGGCGGCGCCATGTTGTCCCACATCCCGCGGCCCGGAGGTGCCATATGCATCGGTGCCATACCTGCTGGTGGAAGCGCGCCTGGGGCGGCATCATCATTCTTCCTTGGGGTGGTGGCGGTGATGGTATTCTTTCTCCTGGGCTCCCGCTGTCGTCCTCGCCCGAATCGACGTCCGGATACGCTCCGGGAAACTCTGATGGCGTGTAAGGAGCTGGGTGCGAATGAGGGTGGTGGGTAAGCGCTGGTGGTCTTTGGCCTCGGCCTCGTCCTTGCTGGTACCCTGCGGAAACATTCCTCTCCCTCGAGGAAGGCCTCTGCTCGCCATACTTATATACTTTTCAGAACCGACTCGTCAAAGGAGAGCAAAGCCTTGTTCAGCTCTAACAGCGGAGACTTGCAGGTAGGAATTCCCCAGAGCGGGAAAGGGAACAGGCGAATGAGCTGTCTTCGGTCGCTGCGTATATTCCAGGGAGAAAAAAAACAAGGCGTTCTGAAACGTAATAGGGAAAAAATAGAGCTACAAGCTAGCTCGATGATGTTGCAGGAAGGATCGTTGGCAGAATGAATTGTTAAATTTAAAGAAAAAAAAGAAACAAATCAGAGGTTTGAAAGGAATAATAAGATGTCTGCTATTAGGGAGAACGTTTTTTCTCCTCTGTGGTTGGTACGGTGTTGTTTGTTGGTTTCGTTGTTCGCTCCTTTTTTTTTTTTTCTTCCCTTTGAACTGAGGTGAGCTCGTGATTTTTTTTTCCTTTTCTGGTCGCTCTTTTTAAAAGAGCCGTAGGGAGTAATGAGAAAAATTCGGTGGAGACAATATGTATCGCCGAAATTTTCGCAGGTACCTTCTACTAGCTACTGCTCTTTGAAAATCACTCTACCAGAAAACTCATCCCTGTACCTTATACATGAGAGCCCGCTTCTAGATACCTTCAAATCTTTCGGGAGATCTTCGAGATTTAAAGATTGTGGAGTACTCCTTGATAAAGCTCCTAGGACAAGCTATCACTACTATCGCTGGATAAGTAATTATAATCAATTCTTTCATCACTTCAAACAGTCATTCTCCTCATCTTCTTAATCGCTCAGTCTTTGTCATACCAATGTGCTGTTCATCTTGGTGAATTGTTTAGAGGTGTGCGTGTACACGATGATCGTAATGTCAGCACAACCGCACGGTGGTAAGGCGCTCAGGAAAACGGGAGAGAAAAAAGCACGGAGCCCTACTATGTGACCTCCCATTGTTATATCAAAACCAGAAGGAAAAACTTTTTCCTGGGAGTAATCGTGGCCTGGGTATAAGCAGCTCATATTCTTTTCCAATTCCATGTTGTTGGAAAAGAAAGTGATGAGGAGGTGGCAGCTGCATGTTACGTGGCGGTTTGGGATCCGCGGTAATTCAAAGACTGTGACGCAATTGGCCGTTAGGCACGCAGGGGCCCAATGCAAATTCCCATAACTACCCGTTCTAGAGTGTCCTCAAAAAAAAAAAAAAAAAAAACGGTTGTTCAGCGAGAAAGTCATGCATCCTTTGAAGTTCAACCAGAAGATCAGGCTTTTGTCTCGAAAGAGAACCCAAGATTAAGGTCTAAATTCTATATCCCCGTAGTATTCGTATACAAACATCGCTCGCGCATCAATATCGTCTATTGTAATAAAACCTCAACCCATCGGTTAGGAGAGAAGAAGCAGTACTCTATCCAATTTCTCTCGATGTTTTCATAATCGCTTCCGTTAATCATATTTTTGCGATAACATATTCGAGTTCGGTGCATCCGTTACAGAGTCCTCATAACCGCCTCGAAAGCAAGAATGGCAGCGCCATTGCTGGGAGTTGCGCGAAGAACGCAAGGAACGAAGCCACGAAAATAGCCCTTCCAGCCGTTCGTAACATATATGCTCCTGGCGGCGTCCCACCAGTTCTTGAACTTCCTCTTCGTCGGATCGAGCTCGTCCGTCAGCAGCTTCTGCTTCACGATATCGCTAGGGTAGCTTGTCAGCCAGAACACCTGGGCACTTAAACCGCCGGCCCAGAAGTTTATCGCAGGAGTCGACATGCTCGTATGCTTTTTGAACCAGTGCGTGGAGATGTCGTAGCATATCCAGAAGAAGAAAAAGGATGTACGGAAGAGCATTGTGGCGAGAAGGCCACGGTATAGGCCACGGATGCCGTGCGCCTTCCATATTTTGGCGCAGCAGTCTATGGGGCCCGTGTAGAGGCGAGGAAGGTTCTGGCTGGCGGCGGTATGACCGTGGTACTGCACCTGCAGCCTGGCCTTGATGTGCTCGATCGGCGCGGCAATGACGGAAACGGTCCAGCCTCCAAACATACCGCAATTCCGTATCCAAATAGGTTTAGAGACGTGACCTCCCCCGACGGGTGGGTTGGGGCTCGAGTGAATATAGGACTTTGGGTGTTCAGCAGGAGCTTCCGGTAGTTGGTCATTGAGCCAAGCATCCTATAAATTTTGCGGAGCGGTTAGAGAATTGATCTCATATATAAAAAATTGTGTATCCAATGTTCACCCACACAGAATCCATAGCCATCCAACCGACCAAAGGCGGCGTAACTCCTTTAAATTATTCACATTGTTTTGTTTGGGTTAGAAGGCTCCTAGCTACGACTGATAAGGGTGAAAGAGTTAGTGTCTTTTTTTTCGACGGTGGTACCCTTGTATAATCCTCGAAATCCCTCATTTCGTACCGTCTTGAGGAAGCAATCTAATGGTCCCGAGAACTGCGACGAGGCTGTCGTTTGGAGGCGGACTTTGACGGTGTCAAAGCTATTATCGTCAAGAGAATAAACGAGTTAGATTAAGAAGAGTGAAATGCTGCAGCATGCCGACAGTTGAGATAGGTAGAAGCTTACGGATGGCCAGAAACGCATTTTGCAACGCCGGATGCGACACTTTCGGCGGGAACAGAAGTAAAATTAGTCCACACAATCAATTCATTGAGACTCGAAGAAGAAATAACACAAATACCCTGCTGCGAATCCTTTGTAATAAGAGTGAGGCTTTTGTACTGGCGATGCCTCCGCCATGATCGAGAAGAGGAGGAGGAGGAAGAGTAATCGGTCAGAGGGCTAGAAATAATCAACGATGTCGTTGAGATGGTAAAATAAAACTTTGCGGAGGAACTGGAGAAGAAAAAAGGTTTCGAGGTGATTATTATTATTATTATTATTATTTATCAATTTATTGAGTAATTTTTAAGCTTATCTCGGCTTATCGATAAGGTCCCGAAAATAGCAAGGTTCGGCCCGAACCGAAAATTTACTTTTCTCAACGCCAAAAGAGTAGAGATCACGACAGTTTTTTTGGTAGCGGGCATTGAAACTTCATTGAACTACAAGTATATTCTTCTAGAATCATTGTTTTCCTTACTGATGACTCATCGAGATATTGATTTAGACTGCTTCTAAGTGGTAGTCTAGTCTACGGAAGGGGAGAGAGCCCATTCTAGGCGCTGCTTTTCTTTTATATAAAGATATATATTTTGAACCCTCAATCCATGCACTACATGAACCTATTGTCACTCCACTTCCTCCAACATACCCTCCCAAACATGCTCCCATTCGCCCATGCCTCGATTCCTCGGTCGTGGCGACGCCGTCAAGGTTCAACCCAGAAGGCGGACTACTAACCAGAGCATCTTCATAACCGACGCCCGCAAAATACCTAACATCTCTCCTCTCCCTACTCGTCACCACGAAACTATACACTCCGTCCGCCACGGCCTTCTCCGTAGCGTTCACGAAGCTCGCGAGCCGCGTCTTGAGACGCTCTTGTAGAACACGACTTTCTGGCGGAAGTACCGCCGCTCCTACAGCGGGAAAGTTATCGCCCCTACGCCCGGCGGCAGCGGTACCGGCGGGGGTCGCACGCTCGCTGGACGGCGGGTACGCGGGAAGTCCCGGTCCGATAATCCAGCAGGTCGGCGTCCACGGTGGGTATATCATGCTGCAAAAGGTCGGGTATCCGATCTCTACGCGCAGCGGTTGCCCGGCCTTCATGGTTACGTTCGTCCATGTTTGGATTGCGTAGGGTGATTCCTGTGAAGTCGGGTGGATTGGGTATCCAGCGGGGCGGTGACGAGGAGCGCCTTTGCATATCTAGACTCTTTGAAGACGAAGGCGGTTGAAGGTGAGTTGTGGATATTCATGGCGTCTACGTACGGGATCTGGGGTTGACCACGCGGGGCCGGAGGTTGCATCTGCGCAATGCAAGACGGTGGCAAGAAGAGCAGGAGTTAAGGTAGAAAAGCGAGGAAAGAATTGCAATTCTGGATACACATTTTTTTTATGGAGCCAGTAGTCTTACTAGAGATTTATAAAATGATGGAAGCTATATTTTCCAACCAAAAACCATAAATAAGAAAATTATTCGAAGCAAATGGGTCTTAATGCTAGCAATGATATATGCAACGGAGAGATATAGCCTATAAAAATAGAAATTTATTCCCTCCAGAACTCCGAGAAAGAAAAAAAATGGAATTGAAAGTAGATATTATCGCAATTATTTCTCTTTGGTATAGACTGTAGCACAGTGGTATAACCCGAAACCCTTTTGGTGGCACAAATTTGAGAGCTGAATGCGCAACTTTATGTTTCCAGCCTTTGTTCCCATATGTACGAAAATAGCATGCAAGTGTACCTATACGAAAGCGGAAATATCAGTAACCTGTGGGTGATAGTGATCGGCGTAAGCTGCTAGTGCGATGAACACTTACCTGTTTTCCTTATATGCTACGAAATTTTAATAGGTAATCCTGCAAGTCATCATTTTTGAGATCATGAAGGTGTCCCATTGCATTCCCATGGGATGAAACGCGGCGAGAAGATGTAAAATGACTATCTCAATCTTGGACGCAGTCGTTGGGATCTGCTTTGCACTGTGAAAGGAAAGTCCCTGTGCTACATTGATTTATACGTCGATTCGAAAGCCTTAATCGGAAGAAGCATTCCTGTCAATGTCAGAATTGTCATGAAAATTTGGCTATTGTGCTGACACTCTGGAGTAATTATTCATGTTCGTTTGGAAAGTGCAAAAAAAAAAAAAAAAAAAAAAAAAACTGCGTTTAACTCACGAGGAAAGAAATTTTCGCGGGCCTGGACAAGCACGTTCTCCTCAGTTCGGCGAATATGTAGATGTCTCGGGTGCGTTCGCAGATCTCAGGGTCCACAGCGCACAGCCTATCTCTAGTGCTGTTGTACCTCCCTGCCCAGTAAGCAATGGGTTCGGCTCTGAGGACCTGTTCTCAAAGCGGAAAGATATCCAAAAAAAAAAGTCAGCAAAGGGTCCGGATGTCACTTTGTGTGACTTGACGTATGATGGTTCAGTATCTTCAGAACTCAACAAGAAAAGAAAGATGGAAAGAAGAAGAAAGAAAGGAGGGAAAGAAGGAAAGATAGTTGTTCCTCTCACAAGAGTACCTGCTGTGCGTAAACTGTGCAATCTGAAGGGTATTTTTGTCTGCGCGGATAAGCCCGTTTTGCTTTGGAATGCCTCAGGCTTTGAATCCCTGAAGGAACGCAAGGCCCTCGCCAAGTCTGCGTGTACGTTGACTGTTGAAAGGCTTTGTCTCTTGGGGAAGGGCTCTCGAATTTTGCTGCCGCGGTTTGTACGTAAGTGTGAGCAACTGCGGCCATATCTGAATTTTAGAGCACCTTCGACTTGTAAACAATTGTCAAGGAACGAAGGTGCCCAAGAATAGGTAAAAAGTACGGAAAGAGCGAATTTGACGGTCACTTCAAAAGTATCTGGCCAGACTTCTTAATTGCAATTGCGATCTAGATGTGAAGTATTTGATTTTAGTGGGAGTGGACTATGTTTTATTTTATTTGTCCTAAAGGATAGAAAAAAGAAAAAAGAAAAAAGAAAAAAATAGATAAATCAAAAAAATACTTGAGAAGTAATTAGAGAAATTTAAGAGCACCTTGAAGACATAAATTTTAACGAGATAACAAGTATAAAGATAAATAACGACATATCAATTTTCGAGATTACTTGCTCGGATCCCTGAATACCAAGATAACTGTATATATAATTTTTTTTTTCGGGCGAGATCTAGGTAATGAAAAAACAAAACATGAGGAGAAACAAAACAAACATGCAGAAGAAAAATAAGTAATCTTGCTTTTGTTTGTCCAGAAAAAGCTCCAAACGAAAAAAAAGGGAACGAAGGTTCTAAAATCAACGGGAACCGTACGATGCAACTGACGAGAAACAAGAGGTATCAAACCATTATTAACAATTAGAGAATAACAAGGTAAGCAAAGAGCTTGTTTAAGAGAAAAGAAATGACTTTACCAGAAAGCAGTGATGTCAAGCAATAACTTTTCTCGTTTAGGAATTAAAGCATTAGTCTGTGGGCCTCATAAGAAGGAAGGCATGTAGCTGATATGTTTGTGGATACGGGTATTAAAAAGCGGAGTGTAACATCGACTTTTGTTCATCTCGAACAAACAAATATCAATGATAAACGTAAAATAATTTAGCATATGCTGAGTTTTGTGCCTTGGGGGAAAAGGCCAATAAGCGTAGCAACCAAGCAAATTCAAGCGATAAGCATCTCTCACAAGATTGAAAGGAGATCCTCTTCAATCTGATAGTTCTCCTGCCCGGAAGGTTGGCTTGGGGCTCCGCTGACTTGAATAATCGGGTTTCGAGCTGATGTCTCCGGTTCTTGTTGCAAGGCTGGTGTATTATATCCAGACGAGAGATCCAGGTCTGCTCCTAGCCTCTTCTTGGTTTCAGCGCGGATCTGTTTGACCACATGTTTGCGTATCTACCATTCTTAGCAAGGAGTTCCTCGTGAGTGCCGATTTCCGAGACCTAATGATGAAAAAGGTGGAGTTAGTTGGCAGCTTCGAGTGAAGCGAAGGAGTTGAGGAACTAAGAAGATACGTACCCTGCCTTGATGAATGACAACTATTTGATTCGCATTCGTGATCGTTGATAAACGATGGCTATAATCCGAATTTGGTTAGCAAACTTGCAGCAATATGAGTATATTTGTGCATTTGAACTGTGCAGTACTCACGCGATCACGTAGTCCGCCTTCGGTGAGTTCCCGCAAGGCAGATTGGATGTGTTGCTCCGTCTCAGAATCAAGCGACGCCGTTGCTTCGTCTAATAAAATGATACGCGGGTTCTTGAGGATAGTTCGTGCAATAGCAACCTGGTAACAACTAGTCAACTTCTGAAAAATCTGATGGTGGAGTTTTCACAGAGCTACGATACCTTTGAATTTCACCCCAGAGAGTTTAAAGACCACGTTCTCCAACTTTAGTATTATAACCGTCAGGGAATGTAAGAATGCGCTCGTGAATGCTCGCTGCCCTGCAAGCGTTATAAACGTCCTCTTCGTAGCTTAGGGTTTGCGTATTTCAAATTGTACCTGTGAAGGGTTAGGAAAATAAATAAATGATGAAACAGCTTGATAGATTAACAAGGAATGGTAAACCACATCAAAGTCTCGTTGAAGAGAACGGTATCTTGTGGAACGACTCCGATTTTTTCTCTAAAAGAATTAATCGTAACATCTCGCACATCCTTTCCGTCAATTCGGATAGCACCAGAGGTAGGGTTGTAAAAGCGGAAGATAAGTCTGAGAATTGTTGTTTTGCCACCGCCGCTTTCACCAACAAAGGCAGTCGTTGTTCCGGAGATGCTTTGAAGGATAGACCTTTCAACGCCGGCTTCCTTCTATCGTACTGTAATGGGTTATTCTAGTTAGCGTAAAGGTACAGCGGTTACTTAGCACATTATCTAAAACTAACCGAGAATTGCACGTTGTCAAACTCGAGTTCGCCGCGACAGGTATCTAGAGGTTTAGCGTTAGGATCGTCAACAACGGTGGGTTGTTCCTTGAAGAGTTCCAACATGCGCTCCGCATTGATCATTGAGCTTTGAATGCTGCGATAGAACGTGCCGAAGAAGTTCAAGGGACCTGTAGAGGTCTCCAGTTAGTTTCCTGATGTCTAGTATACCATGATATACCATCCTTAGGCAAAAGCGTACCTTGCAGCTGTGCCATGTAAGTTAATAGTACGACAAATTGACCAACTTTCGAATATCCCATCGATACTTGATAAGCACTCAGATAGCAGGCGGCTACCAGGCCCAAGGTGAACATAAATTTTGAGTGATATTCATGAGATTCAAAGAAGACAAGACAATATACTCGGCTCTCTGATACGCCCGGACTGCATCCTGATAACGCTAAATTCATATGCTTCCGCGTTGAAGTATTTAACCGTCTCATATGCAATCATCGAATCGTTCCTGTTCAGGCGTCATAAGTATACGAAAACGCTTCCTGATTTTTGAGACGGGGCATAGACATACTTTACGGCATCTTCCTCTCTCGACTTGTTGACCATCTCTCGGCGGATTGCAGCTCTCAGGCTGCCATTTTGACCGTAACTACAATTCATTAGCTTCCGGTGTCGATCTCCAGAGGTAAAATCTTTAAGGCTTAGTTATACATACCGTACATGTAGAAAATACAACGATTACAACGATAAGAGCATAGTAGGCGTCGAATTTAACCAAGAAGTATACTATTGCAACAACAAGGTCCAGCAACATAGGCAAAACCTGGAACGTTACCTAATAAATTTGAATAATCGATTAGCATTACAGATTTATGGAGGAAGCGAACCAAGATATTCAAGCATAGACTACCATTTCAAGGAAATTATTTATCGAAGCTCCTTTAGAGAGCGCGGACAACACTTCGCCGGTTTTCTTCCCCAAGTGGAAGTCTAATGACAAAGAGTGGACATGTTCGAAAGCAGACGTCGAGAGAGCCCTATACGAATATTGACCGATAGGATCCACAACACAGATCGAACGGCTCCGAGGGCACCCATGTTTCTTGTAGAAATCTATAGAGAATATAGAGCGAGATTTGGAGCCAGGGAACACGGGCTGAAGGTTCAATTAGCATTGCACTGACAGAATATACTTCCTGGTCGTGGGATTTATATAACTCACGGACTTGTCCATTCTCGCGCCAGAATATTCGTCACATTACCAACTGGTTCGGTACGAGGACGTTGATACCACGCTGAATAATAACCAGGACGAAACAAACGACCATTACGATCTGAAGCCTCTTATCCTTGCTCGGCCACAGGTAAGGAAAAAAGACAGCATAACCCTTGAGATAATCCCACCAGTCGTTGTCGGGTGTTGCCTTTGGCCGCTCCCCAGTGTGCGCTTTGTTGGTTCGTATCGTCAGGTTGATTGGCGAACCTGTAGCACCATATTCTGCGGTGGTTGGGAGCTGGAACCTAGGAGCGGGGCAGCTTCAGTCACTGCCAACTAGTCGGTTTTGCGCGAGTGTATGCAGTACATCGTGAACCAGCTGCAGACATAAGTCCAACCACAAAATCCTAAAGCTGCTAACCGTAATCTCCGTGTCTGCCATTTACTCAGCAGTGACGATCTTTTGTGTACAGGGCTTTTGTCGACGAGCACAATTTCGACGAGAAGATAAAACCCAGGACGAAGCGTGAGGTAGCGCCGGATGGCTTCATTCTCACTTGGCTCAATAGAAGCGCTAGCGTGCGAATATTAACTCTCGGTATAAATCTGTTGGTAACAGTAAATTAGAGATTCCGATACTCCAAGTAAGTCCGTTGGAAATAGAGGGCATTGAATAGTAAAGTAACGTGGATCAAAGCAAAGCAAAAAACGAAAGGAAACGAAAAGAGGGAAGACTATATGCAACGGAATACAAACCACAAGGTCCTTTCTCCCCACCACCCTTTCTCAGTTAGGGCATGTAGAATGACGTTCACGGCATCCAGGATGTAGAGCAAGCAGAAATACAGATGCCCAATTGAAAATCAGCCGAGATCGGCGGCCGAGGACACCATCGCTCCAGCGTTACGGGAATCGGTGCGCGTTGCCACGCCTGCTGCTGCTGCCGCCCAAATGATCTCTGGTGCTCCATTCCCGTGGTTCGTCGTCCCATTATTTTCGCTCCTGTCGCGCGGAGGTCCAGCGTTAGCTCGCCTTTTCTTCTTAGTGGATTCTGCGAATATATCGACCAAATTGCCAGGAAGACGAAGTAAACGTCAGGAGATGGGAAAAGGCGTAGTGAATGAAGACCGAAGTCATTTTTGGGCGTTGTGCAGGCGCAGGGGCGACCGGTGCAGGGTACTCGTCGCCGTGCTGTCGTGCATGCGTGCGACAGGAAATCGTCGGGACCAGGATGTGGATCTAGATCTGCTATACGTTTTCTCCCGACTAGAGCGAAAGAGAGCGTTGGGAAATCGCAACCAGCAATAGCAATTGAAATGAAATAAAAGTCTTTCAGGTCAAAAAGATGAACTCTGTCACTGCCATGAAGAGAGTTTTCAGAGACGATTGTGGAATCTTCTACTCTGAGTGTAAGGAGAGAGACTGTTGGAAAAACCACACAAGCAACAATAATTGGAGTTGGCTATCGAATGGAGAAATAACAAAGAGAGGAATAACGCGGCAGTTTGGAAGAGGAAATTTTTAGAGAAATGGATGACGAAATCTACCCAATTCTTTTCTCTGGACTTCTCTTTCTTCGAGAAAAAAAGGAAGATTAATGAATTAAAGGCCTCAAACACAGCAAACTAGCATTAGTAGACAAGGGAAGCTCAATTCCTTCTACACTGCGGACAATTTAAATCTCTCTCTTCTCTCTCTCTCTATTTGCACTGCTGTCGCGTCTTCTGAAGTCTTCTCTCGTGTGTTTTCGCAAGATGAGAATAAAAATAAGAAGAAAGAAAGTTAAAATGGAAGGGAAGGAGAAAGAAGAAGGAAGAGAGAATTAAAAATAAAAAAAACGGGTTGGCTCTCTCTCTCTCTCGTATATTAAAACATTAACGATGCCAGTCTCTTATCGGGGCCTGGACTAGTTTGAATTTTTCACGTCAATCATAACAAAAAGTAAATTATTATTATATTATTGTAAGTCAAAAAAAATAAATAAAATAAAAAAATTTTATATTTTATTAAAAATTGGTTAAAACAAACAAAAACTTTTTTTTTTTATTAATATCAACAGGAAAAAAACGCTGTCGGTAAAAGTGCGAAAATCGGAATCGGCGCTCATCTCCTACATACTTACTTACGCTATCATGCAGTATGTAAGGAAAAAATTTTCTCCTAGCAGCGAATAGCGAATAAGATATCAGACAAATAAATGGACGGAAAGGTGATATAGGAAAGCATTCTCTATCTCTCTCTAAATGGGTATTTCTTTCTGGCTCTCCGTAATGTCGCGTGACTGACCATGTTCTCTCGGATTTGTGTGCAGTTTTAGCGGTTACCGGTCGCAAAAATGACATGCGCAAATGTTGGTGAAAAGTGCGTCTCCTATCTGCCGTACATAGGTCGCTTTCGGGTTCCCAAAAGGGAGAACTTATTGCCGGGCAGCTAGCCAAAGAAGAGCGAAGTCCCTTCTCACAGCTCAGCTCTATGAGAGTTTCGACGCGAGACAAATTAGGTATAATGCGTAGTAGTAATAATTAATGTTCAACGTTAATATCATCTGTTCCTGATCTCAAGCGGAACAGAGATTTGCAGAGTAACTCCCACAATATCCAAGATATCTTGATCTTTGCCTTTGAGCAATTTCGATCAATTTAACGCGATTGATCACGAACGGTTTCTGAAATTGCTCCTCAATGCAAGGTTCCTCGTTTTCGTTTCGTGCATTTTGATTCTCAACGGCGGTAATACGCGAGCTGCTAGTAGTAACAGAAAGCGTTAGCCTATTTAATACCTTGAAGAGTTGAACTGATACTGACGCAGCAACGGTGGTATTTCTTTTGACGAATTTACGCTAATTTTTTCCCTTTCCTTTCTTCTTTTCTTTTGGTGGTATTGCGTTATGTATAGGACTCTTTTCGAGCGGCTGGCGTAGGTTGCCTCCAGGTATTTAGCGTGGTGCTTTTTTCCAGTATTCCAGTACTTACGAGGTGAGAGGGCGCCCGACACCTCGAAAAAGCACAAAAATTTACAAAAATGAGCGCTTACCATACAAAAAATAAAAAAAAAATAAAATATTAAAATATTTTGAACCTCAACGCCTAGAAAAAAGACGCTAAAAGCCCTGTTCCTCACAATTCCCTGCTTCCGCTTGGGATTTTTTTTTTTTTTTTTTTTTTTTTTTTTTGGGGGGGGGGGGTGGGGGGGAAATGGATACTTGTAAATGGATCATCACCACGCAACTTCCCGTCTGCCGCAAATTTTCTTCTTGAGGGTCAAGTACATAACTTCGAGCAGCCGACAATGACGATTACTAGCTCCGTTGACGGGAATTCTTACTATTATATCAACAATAGTATTATTATCCATCCTTTTTTTTTCCCTACTGTTATTAAGTACTCGCTGGAATCCTTTCATATTTATTCATTCTTCCGGAAATTTGTAAACCTCCATAGCTTTTCATTACCTATTCTCGAGAATACAAATCCTGAGGCAGTATCAGACCAATAGAGGGGTAAAAGCAACGAAAGGAAAGGAAAGCACGAAAATCCGATCATTCGGCCGATTGCCTGACGACAGACGTTCTACGAGCTCGATTAGCAACCACGCCGTCTTCCCTCCTCTCAACGACGAATTCTTTGCTCGCGATCCTCCCCGAATAGCGACTACCTTAGCCTATAACGCGCCAATGTACAACCTTCGGCTCATGGAAACAGGCATAGCGTGGACTATGGGGCTTTGCCCTCCTCGACAGCAGGCCGCCGGTCCGTGAGCCAAGGAAGTGGTAACCATCGGTAATCGTGGGGTAGATTTCGGAACAACTTACAGGTCTGTCCCGAAAGAGACAACGGAAAAATTCGTCATACGAAGGGGGATTAAAGTGAACCACAACGCGCGCGATTTCGAATTTTGCTGACTGATTTCATATATTCTTTCTCCTGGTTGATTTAGTGGGTATGAATTGCGAAAGCTTTTCCACGCCATTTTTTCCGTGCCAGTGGTTAATCTTTTGCACACAGTGTATCGTGGCACACACTTCTAATCCGGACCAAATCAACATTATAAATTCGTGCGGGGTCTTCCAACCTCTCCTCGCCAAAAGTCCCTTCAAAGTTAGTTTATCATCACCAGACCAAGCAGGTTTTGAGTTGGGTTCGTACTCGATTTGTGTATAAATGTTACTATATTATTCCTTTGTGTTTATTTATTTATTTTATTTTATTTTATTTTATTTTATTTTATTTCTTGCTCGGCGTCAGGTAAATTGCTAAGAACCGATGCACACACATAGGGTTTCCAAGTTCGCGCCTACCAAGCCCTTTGAGGTCTGCATCGAGTGCTTCAACTTCTTCTCGACCTACACAACAATCGTCCTCCTTCGTCTCCCTACCTAAGTCGTAGCCCAGCTTCAGGATCTCGGCTCTCCTCAACGATGTCGTTCAAGATTTTTGCAGTCTGTCTACGACCACACAATAACAACCTTAACCAGGAGTCATGGTCAAAGTTTCGTGGAGGCAACAAAGCTCGAATTCATTCTGACAGTGCCGCTGTTGTAAGGATGTCAACTACCTTGTAATGTTTCCGAAAAGAGACTGGGGGAAAGGGCTCGCATCATGCTTTACTAATTCCATTCTTATGACATGTACAATGGCAGTGGTCGGATAAATCAAAGGCTTTCACGTTACGGGCCGCGGAGGGACTGGTATGGCGCGAAATTATCGAATTAGGCTGATAAGTGAACCGAAGCGGCAGCGCTCTATACCTTGACTACACTACATGGGGGACAGTTGAGGTTGGTAGCACATGGAATGAGATATACCAGACCGAATAATGAAAGCTGACATATCTTTTTCTCGAAGGCGGCGATAATTTTGTGGTTTGCGATGCTGGAGCGGCACAGTGGTAGGCTCTCGAATCCGCACCTATACAGCAACACTGTATACAACGTGCAACGCGATCTAACTGTGACTTCCCGCAGGACCATATCGTATGCCTGTATGGCATCAGCCCGCTACGTCTCAAAGAAGCAGTAATGGCACTGCGGACTTTGTGTTCGGATTTCTGAATAGACGCTTCGACGCGTTCATAATGAATAAGCTCGGGCTTGATGAATATCCAAGTTGAAGGATCGGACAAAATTGGCCAGCATGAAAACATGGGAATACGTCAAGCGTGTATTTGTCGATGATGAGGGTGACAACGAAAACTAGCAATCGAGTTCCTGGCGTTGCGGACGATGAAGCTAGAGGAATAGAGAGCGATTCATGAACCTCAGTAGGGAATCCGTGAGAGATATTTTCGAGCCTGTGGTGCAGGATTAATGAAATTGGTCGATGGGCAGATCCAGACGTGCAACATAAGTCAGGCGGAAAGTAGTAAAGGTAGGTGCAGATTGTATAAGGATCATATTTCCTGCGAAAAACGCTCTAACGCGCTACTTTGTAGGCGATCTTCTCGTCGGTTTGGTGGCTCCGAATACCTCTTTAACGATTTCAGAGAAGATACAACGGCATCGTGATACTACAGCTCCGGATGCGTATGACCTTCTGTCTCGAGCCTGTGGTGCAGGATGTAATGAAATTGGTCGATGGGCAGATCCAGGACGTGCAACATAAGTCAGGCGGAAAGTTAGTAAAGGTAGGTGCAGATTGTATAAGGATCATATTTCCTGCGAAAACATTCGCTCTAACGCGCTACTTTGTAGGCGATCCTTCTCGTCGGTGGTTTTGGTGGCTCCGAATACCTCTTTAAGCGATTTCAGAGAAGATACAACGGCATCGTGATACTACAGCCTCCGGATGCGTATGACCTTCTGTCTCTCAAGAAGCGATGGATATATTCATTCAATTGCAACTGACATTGTAATTCTCTGCTCTAGATGGACAGCAGTGGTTCGAGGAGCCGTTCTTCGTGGCCTAGAGACGAGCTCCCTTATCTACACGCGCAAAGCAAGGTATCACTACGGCGTTCACTTCATGGATTACTGGAACGAAGCTCTGCACTTGCCGAAGCATAAGATCTGGGGTAAGCGAATCTTGCTATTGACTGCCCTTTCTTCTTTAATATATATATACACAGCGATGCTGATGATAATTTCTACAGATCCTACAAGGGTCAATTTTTCGCTGATGACAAGCAAGGTGGTTATCAAGAAGGGCCAAGAAGTATCTGAAGACAAGAGCATTACCTTCGAGTTCAACCGTTTTCAAGGCCAATAGCTCATACATTGTCTCAGATACTCTTCTTGCAACCCCGATAGAGTATCCTCCTCCATACATTACGAGCGGTAATCCTATTTCTTCAAGTCTTTTCAATTTACAGCTCACTCACACCCTTAACAGATGTGATTCGCGTTTGCAAATTAACGTCGACTTGTCGAACGTTCACGAGCATTGTTCACGAGGAAGACCAATTTCAAACGGCGAAGAATACGACCGATTAGTTTCACCCTTGAGATGACTATAGAGAGTGCAAGCTTGGTTTTGAGTTGAAAGTTGGAGGCATACGTTATGGGAAGGTCTATGCCGATTTTGACTGGTAATATACCTTATTTTTATTTTTTATTTTTTTTGAGTAAATTGCTCCTAGTTTACAGCTGTATAAAACCATGAGTGTCTGATGTCTTTGTTTCTTGGAAACTCCTTGAGCCAGTCCATTTTTTTTTTATTTTATTTATTTATGTTTTTTTTTTTTTTTTTTTTTTTTTTTTTTTTTTTGGTGCTCCAGCCTTCTTGGTTTTATTGTTCGTCCTGTACTTGTATTACATGTTTAAGACCTGTGAGAAAAACATCGTCAAACGTTAGGAGTATTATATATACATATCTAATACTGTACGACAGACTGAAATATCTCAAATTTAGCAATTACTTAACCATGGATCCAACATTTTTTACTACTGGTATTATTACTATTATTATTACTTAGTATTATTACGCTTCTCTGTGCGATGTCAACTATCCATGTAGTATTTTCTTGGCAGCGTAATCAGTAGTGACCCATTTATGTTTTAACCAAGAACGAGCCCTTTCCTTTTAACCTTTTCTCTTTCCAACTATCAACAAAAAAAAGCCAACCGACAAACAGGACACTCTCCCTAGGCTCTCCAATGTTTCGCCCCCATGGATACTTTCGAAGTGTTCCGTGCCCTAACATCTCGGACTGCCCCTTGCCAACTGCTTTTCAGCCACGACCCGTTACGCGCCAGCCATCGTCATCCTCGGACAATGCCGAGGCTTCAGACTCAAAGTCAATGTCCAAAAGAGCCGCGGCGGACCTTTCGTCGTCGGTAGACAACAGTAGGCCGGATGACGACCCGAACAACCGTCTAAGAGGAGGAAGCTGGAATTCCAACCCGTAAGCATTGATAATATCCAGAGCGAATCACGTCGGCTTAAGAGGGAGCCCCCGACGGCGCGGAAATGTACGACAATGACGGTACCGGCGCCCGCCACTAAAAATGTTGACGGTGATGGTGTTGAGGTGGAGGTGGCGATGGCGATTGGACCGTGGTTGGGAGGGATACTAAGCGGACGAAATCCAAGAAAGAAGACGCAGGCGGTGGTCCCACGGGGCCACTCAAGTCCATCCTAAAGAAATCACAGCCTCCATCCTCAACGACCCCGGTGCCCCCAGTACAAAGCGGTGCGACAACAGCAGCAGCAGCAGCCACTCATCAAAGGGATTACGGCTACGGGATCTGTCTCAATCACTTACCGCAGATATAACGAAGCCCGCATTACCACCAAGCTGGACACCTTCCACGATGGCGAAGAAGAAGCAACTACCTTTCGAAACCCAGCTATAACAAGTTGCCGCGCTTGCTTCCGCTGACGACGGCGGTGCTGGGACATCCAACCGGCTCCGGTCAAGAAGGAATCGCTGATACGAGGATGATAGCGCACCCGCCTGCTACGCACATTCTGCGGCAAGGGTTACTCGCGTCTTGTTCGCAGAGCTGTCCCGCCTGAACCCGAACTCGCAAAGATATCGGAGGCCGGCAGCAGATCGTCAAGGCGGCGGTGGAAGAGGAGGAGCAGCGCGAAAGAAACTTCAAGACGTACGGCATGGTCATGAAGAACAGGTCATGGCGCTGAAGAAACGACGGTAGAGAAGTACCAGTCTGACGAGACCCAGTCTCTGACGAAGAAACTCGCTGCCGCCGCGAAAGCTGGAGAGAATAAAGAGCGGGCGGAGGAGGTGAAGGGGTAGTAATAGACACTGGTCTGACCACCGAGGCGGAGGTAGTGGCGCTGAGGCACTATACCACAAGAAGGAAGAATTGGCAGCGTATAATTACATCATGGCGGCGCCTTCAGAGGCGATATCACCGAGGCTAGGAAGGCATGCAGGCTGCGGCGGGCTACGAGGAATGCGACCGGTGCAAGTCGCCGGTTCCGGGTGTACCCAGGAGGAGGGAGGAAGACGGTTCGTTGCGAGCGGCGGGCAGTGCACGTACCACTGGGGCAAGCGTTCCAGCAGAGGAAGACGCCAGGTTCTACCGCGGATACCGCAAAGATATGGGAGTGCTGTAACCAGTCTCTGGTGAAACGCCGGCTGCTCCACGGCAGACAACCACGTCTTCGTCGTCAAGTCGAGGAACAGGCTCGCGACAGTTGTGGCAGTTCAATCGAGACACCAGGGGCGGATAACCTGGTAACCATGATGCCCTTCGGCGAGGATGACGAGGTTCAAATCAACGGAGAGGATGACAATACGGAAAGAGAATGACAAACTCAAAGCATCTGCTTGGATTGCGAAATGTCTATACGATTCACGGGCTGGAGCTATGCAGAGTTACGGCTACGAAATTTCCAGATCATGAGCATGTGCTAGATGTCCTCGTCAGACCGTTGGCGCAGGTATAGATTTGAACACACGCTTTCCGGCGTTACAAAGCACAATATGCGAGCGCGAAGCGTATGTCTCACGCAATACGGAAAACGTCAAATCAACCAAAAGGGTAGTAATGACCAGAAAAACAGGGAACGCAATCCAACCTTCAAATAGTTTTCCGACCGTCGAAAGCCCGCGACGTCCTCCTCTCCCTCATATCCGTAATACTGTCATCGTCGGTCACGCCCTCGACAACGACCTTAACTCCCTACGCATCATTTCACCCTACATCGTCGACACCGCCATCCTCTTCCCGCACCGCCGCGGTCTGCCGCTGCGTAACAGCCTCAAGTGGCTCGTCCGGACGCACCTTAAGAGGGACATTCAGACGCAGGGACTCGAAGGCCACGACAGCAGGAGACGCGGATAGCGCGGTGATCTGGTCCGGTGGAAGGATCGCGCAGGACGTAAGATGAAGAATTCGGCGAGATGGAACGTGGAAGAATAAGCGGAAGTGAATTCTCGAGGTGCTAAAGAAAGGGAAATAACATGTTCCTCTATATTCTATATTTCTCGATCTTTTGTATCGGGAGGCGTAATTGGCATAGATAATAATAGCATATATATTATATAATACCAAGCACTGATATCCTTCCCACTAACTCGTATTGAATATCGTGTAATGGTGAAGCGCAAGCGATGTGATAGGTAGTAATAATCTTCACGCACAGTTTCTACATGGATGGGTGGAAGACATGGGGGACGACGTTCTCTAACCACACTAAGATTATTGCGTATATTGTAAGCAGAACCATGGTACCAATATGCATGTTTGGTATTACCTTCAGCATACTGCGCAAGTTTGTCATGACACATCAGCAAGTTTTTGAGCACTTAGTAAGTGCCACAGATACACTTCACCAGTAATACTGTTCCCAGGAACAATGAGCGAAATAATCACATTTTTGTAACATGCAAGCATTGTTATAGCGCCTTTCGAGAGAGGGTATAGAAGCATTAACTAACTAAGATTCGTCAAAACGGATCCTGTGAAATAGCCAAAAAATCACAATCCCTTCACATTTGAAAATGTAGCAAGTATTGACGGGGATGATATAATGTAAGGTATAACAAAAGCTATCCTCTCTTGGCAGAAACGGTTAGAAAAAGCTCCTATAAGTGGCTATGTATTAACAATTCGATACCGCAGGCTTGAAGCTCTTCATGATAGCTAGCTAGCTAGGATAGCTCGCAGGCATGAAAAAGACAACCTGTTCGCAGCTCTTCATATGCTAATGCTAATCAACAGTAGCTATAGGTAGCAGCCTGCTAATTCAACGAAGTAAAGCTCTCTAAGCTTTTAAAGCGTGACGAAAAAAATAAAAGAGAATTGAGCAAGGTCCTCAAAGCGAGCAAGCACCTTCCCCCCTGAAAGCATCCCTTAGCCTACGGTTCAAGGTAGCAGCGAGCAACATATCTAATCAATGATAGAAACGATTTCACAGGGGGAAAAGGGAGGCAACCCTTTACAAGAAGGGAAAAATAAACCTTCTATAAGGAATCAGCTCGGCTAACAAAGGAAGGAAAAGAAGAACCCGTATTCATCCCAGTGAAAAATCCGACGGCTCCCGTTGCATGTATCGCAGTGTCTCGGAGAAGAGAAGGAAGAAAGAAATTGGATAGAAGCCTTAGCGGAAAAAGAAAAAAAAATTTCTCTTTTACTTTACGATACCCGAAATGAAGAAGGGGCTTGTTTAGTTTTGTGATATTCAAAAACCCTCCGGAATTGTTGAGATGAAAGAAGCGCCTTTTTTTCTCGAATTTCTTTCCAACAAAAAGACCTCGAATAGTTAACTTAATGATGTATATTACTCTTCCCTCTTTTTTTTTTTTTTTTTTTCTCTCTCGCTGAAAGCCTTTGGAGAGCGTACGAGTACGTATGCATGTAAACCAGCCCGTCGAGAAGAGGTGAGCGGCATAATTCTTACTCATCCGGTTATAAAGTGAGACGGGACAAGGGGTATATAAGAAATTTCCGGGTGTTCCTTGGCGCTTGACTTTGCCTTTCTCTTTCGTGTGTCTTATATATCTTGTGCCACTGCTGCCCCCTCTTATTTTTGCATAGCCGACGCACCTTTCTCTTCTGTTCCCTGGGATTTGATTCACAGTAACACGTGCTTGTGAGAAACGTATAGCGTGTTGAAAAAGGCGATACGAAAGCTAAAGAGTTTTGCGAGAGCGGTTTTAGGATGATTAGTGAGAATAGGAAGCTATTTGTGACCGAGTTCCATCCGGAAGGCTTGACATTCAAGCTATTGTAATTTTTCGTTACTCTTTAGTCAGATTGCGCTTGACAATCGACGTGTCATCGGTGCTAAGATATCAGCGAAATTGCCAATAACGTTGCTCCGAGCGGGGATGCACACCGCTCTGTCAAGCCGATTGACGGCTGAGAAGCAACATCGAGTTTCGAGAGAAGAGCACCGTCCTGTTAAAGAACAAGAGGAGAGCAATGGAATCCTAACACGCCTTGCCTGGTGAGGTAAACGAGTGAGAGGAACGACTTTCTCTAAAACAAGAGCACCTGATGGTATGTTTGGTTGGAAGGAATCCGACGTCTCAACCATCTCTACAAATGAAAGTCCCGAAGGCAAATACGAGGGCATGCTTACAGCTCCTTTCACATGCTTAAGCACAGTTGGAAGATACGTGGTGCACCATCTTCATGGCACGTGGATCGGACATTTGCTGCAGGTTAGGTTTGCTTATTTATGAATGCTCTCTAATAATAATAAAGCAATTTTTATGTACTTCACCTCTTTCGTCGTTTTTGTGGGGAAATTTCAGGAAATTTAGAGCGAGTTCAGTTGAACAACCGAGGAAAAAACGGCGGTCGAGACTCGAAAGAGCCGTGTGGTTTCGTTACTGAGCTAAAAAGATATCCAATTACGATGCGTTGGAATCATGATTCGTATTTTAACATTTTGCTATCCGACAGCTGTAAAATGCATGGTGTGCATCTCGTTTCTTCGAGTCTCTGAGGCGCCACGAAATCTGCTGAATGGAGCATACACGAAATTGTTCTCCACACTGCAGAAGCTTACCAGTATCACTGCGTAGTACGGTATTGGGGCGATCTGGTGCAGTGGGGAGGTGGGGCTACCACCTTTACCGACTGCCCGCCCCCACAAATGACCGCCGGCTACGTAATGGTTGCTGATGGGACAGAGTCTAGCGGTGGTGGATGGCGGAAACACGAATACTTCGCCGACCACCATCTAGTTAAACTTCTGGCAAGAAGGCTTAGCATTTCCACCCTGTTCTCACGTTTGCCTCATTTGATCCGGCAAATATGTGTAGAACGATGATGAGTATTTTTTTAAGGATATTAAATATCTTTTAAGAAGGGTTTTTTTTTTCTCCTTCAAAACAAGTGTATCAAAGGCCTCCTTCTCTGTTAGATCATTTGTCGTTCGACATTTCGGGACCTTTCATTCATTGACCTTCCCGAGAAAAGAGCCCATCAGCCTTTCTTGTCTATACCGGCGAGGATCCAAGGTTGGCAGCCCGGTTTGCCTTCCAAGACCAGCTGCTCAGCGCTGTTTACGGGCTAGGTTCCTGTCACATCCACAAGGTATCAGTTTTTCTCGCAAAAAGAGCCAAGTTGAATATAAACTGGTATATTTGGCGCCTAATGAACAAGGGGGGTGGTTAAAAAAAAAACACAAGAAAAAATCTGTTCACAATAGGGGTGAGAGATACTACTGCTGATTCCCCTGTTCGTTGTAAAAAGAAAATATATAAAAAGGAAAAGTAAAAAACGTGGTCCGATAGTGGTGGTGTGCGGTTTCAGATGCAGATTTTAATTTCATCCAAATTCCCGGTAACAAGGCACCACTATCTTTGTAATTAGTTATTTGTTTTTTTTTTTCGATTCTCGTGGGAGGCAAAAAAGCTATCGGACTCTTGATATACACTGTTGGTGGGTATGCAGAGAAGGTAAGGCGAAAATTCTCGAGAAAGTGGATCCTGCAATTTTCCGGAATAGCGATCTCAATCGATACAGATTGGTCCCCGGGAGGGAAGGAAGAGAGTCGAGCCCAAAGGAGAAGACGGCGGATGTGAACGTAAACAGTAAGCCAAAGGACGAAACGGCGAATAATGGTTGTATCGTGTTTGCGTATAAAACAAATAAGAAACCCGAAAAAGACACACTTGTACTTTCTTCTAACCTCCAAGTGAGTCCTTCATGAGAGAAAAGGAGATTGAGCGCGAGTATCAGCGGCGGATGGGAAAACAATAGCCTATTTGTTTCTTCCTTGTGGCGCCTCTCGTATCTTCCTCTCTCGGCACTACATCTTTCGCTTTCTCCTGCGGTTTGTTCCCCATTCAAGTCGAAAACTCGATCTCCAAGTTCTCGAAGACGCAGGCGCTACGGAACGTTGACGTCGGATCGATCAGAGCAGCGATCGTCCTACTCCGAACATCGTTGTATACGAAAAGCTCAAAATCTGTTTCCAAAAGACGGAATGATAATACAACTCTCTCAAAAAAAATTTTTGATTGGAGATGATTATAGGTGGTTATAGCACGAGTAGATGGAGATGAAGAACAGGCTTCTAGAAGAAATCGATCGATGAAAATATATATATATATATATATATTAATAGAATAATATAAAATAAAGGCTATATTATTGTTATTATTATTATTATTATTATTATTATTAAAAAAAAAGTTGAATCTCGTTGCGTTGAGAGTTAAGAGGCTTTTACATGGGCTAATATCAACTGTTTCCTTCTGGCCATTACTACCTAGATTTTTTATTACACCAGTAGAATTTTTATATTTACAACAGATTCAATCAACATAAGGATATATCCAAACAACAACAGCAATAATACTACTAATACACATTTCGAATAAGTTTGCTTGAATTTCTGATATTTGCCTGTTACAAGCTATTGTTCTGAATTTCTGATACAATTTAACAAAAAACCGTCCCTTTGAGCCCTTCATTTCAACCAAATGGCCTCTCAAACCACAAGCGCCTAACAAACCCTCGACACTCGATAAAGAACCTTACTTAGCCTTGCCTTTGGCTTTGCCTCGCTGCCTCTTACAGCGTCGCTCACAGATAGCTCTTTGTGACCGACGCTGTCTCATACCTCCTTATAGCCGGCGTAGCAAATACAAAGAGAGATAGAAAAAAAAAAAAAAAAAAAAAGGCAACGGAGACACAGAAAGAAAGCGAAGGGAGAACAAGGTTCGCGCATGACCACAGCCGCATCACCATCCATTCACAGTTTCAAGGAAACAAGGCCTTTTCGAATACTAAGACTTATTCGAGTTATTTTTCTCATTTGACTTGAATTTCTGGTTGTGCAAGGCAACTTCCCCAACCCTGTTGGACGAGCCTCTTTGACGGTCTCATTGGCCGCAACGGGTAGTCAGTCTGGCGGACAGAACAGCAAACAACAACACTGAAAATCAAGCTTGAAGTGATACCCTATTGCAAGGAGCAACCAAAAGATATAATAATAAGGCTAATACTTAATAAGAGTAATAAGAATCAGTCTTCGTCACCATTGCTTAGCTTTTCTTTATCATACTCAACTTCGTCCGCCAATTGACCAAGTAACGATCATTTGGAAAAAAAAAAAAAACATAATAGGATCATAATAACTCTTAGTAAATAAAGACACAAAACTGAAAAGCACAAGCTAAAGAGAACTCGCAGGAGCAGTCGTATCACGAATTTCAACGGACGGAGAATAGTTTACTTTTATATAAGTCGTATTTAAAGACTAATAATAATACCCGTACCTTTTTTCTTTCCTTTTTATTTCTTTTTTTCTTCCCCTTCCTTCTCTCTTCCCAATAAACTCCCACCAGTTTTCATTTTTATTTTTATTTATTTATTTTATTTTATTTTATTTTTAAATAATTGACTCTTACTTTCTCTTTCAGTCACACACCCGCCTACAACAATATATATATATATATAATTTTTTTTAAACCCCTTCGCCCATCCCTCTCTCTCCCATCTATTTCTCTTTTAAAATAGCAGCCACTTCCTTTTTCCACTCTTCCCCTTCTCCTCGCTATTCTGTCATCATTCTTATTTTTATTTATATATTATACATTTCCCTCCCCGTCTCCACCATCTTCACACGAGAATCTATAACATTCTAGTTATTCCACGCATCATCCAGGATTATCTCTCTGCCAGGAGCAAAAGGAAGGAAAAACCCAAGGGAAAAGGATATAAAATAACACGAAGTAGAAGGGGGAAAGGTTTATTCGCATCGAGCAGCCCAGAAATTCAAACGGCAAAGTCTGCACCAGTTAATTTCCTTTTTCGACGCGGAGGACCGCCGCCCTGCATTTGCATCCGCATAACATATTGTGTGCTTCTGTGCTTCTGCGCTGTCACAGCTTCTTTTTACTTTTCTCTAACCTTTCCTTTACTCCGTCTTTCACCCCCCCAGAAAGGTTACAAGAGTATTAAAGAGCCTAAGGCTTAAGGGGAATTAAAAGAAGAAAGGAAAAAAAAAAAAAAAAAAGAGGGAAAAGAGAGAGAGAGAGAGAGTGAGATATACTCAGGCCTTATTGTCTGGGAAAGACAACTCAACCTTCGCATGAATAGACACGAAAGATAATTTCAGTCCTCCCACACGCGCGAACTCCTCCAAGCAGAAGGGAGCAGTGCTATATTTTTCTCCTTTTCTTTCTTTAAACTTATCCCTAGTTTTCCTTTCCCTTTATCTTTGTATCGTTTTATTCCGCTTTGATAGCCAGCGATAAATATCCACACATTCCTCCCGAAACATGGCTTCATCAAATCACAGCAACCAATTCCTTCCACCACAGCAATTATATCTTCTTCCTCTTCTTCAGCAGCTTCGCCATCCCAATCTCCAAGAGCTCTGTCGCCTCCATCCTCAAGATCACCATCTCCGTCGTCCTCTCGCCCATCCACGAAGCCTCACATCCCTCTCCGTTGTCATCTTCGGAATCATTTCCTATAGTGCCTTCGTCTGGTAGTTCTTCCTGGAGACGGGTTCACACGAGATCAAAGTCTTCTTCATCTACATCCCCACCGCCTGCATGCATAGATCGAATTCGCTGCCGCTGCCCTCGAAGAACTTCTCTCACGGCCGCACCATGTTTCCCTCTCCCCATCTGGCACCAAGTGGCACATAACTACCACACCGCCCAGCCCAACCTACCGGAACTCTATCCAGCCAACTGTTTCGCCTACCCTTTCACAACGACCTCTGTATCACCAACCGTCGCCGTCGCCTACCACGTCCAGACCACGCACACCACCTAGCTTCCTTACACTGATCTCTTCCCTCAGCATCTTCCATCTTATCCTCCATCCCTAACTTCTGGACCGTCTACACCGACATCTTCCCGAAGCCGATCTCCATCTATACATTCGCTTGAAAAATCGAAGATTCTCCAGACGCCGAACTTGAAGCCGCGCTGGAAGTCGAAGGGAAAAGGAAGACCGGGCCGTTGGTTTGGGCATTAGTCAGCTCAGGGAGCTGAGCCTTAAAGATGTCAAGAGGAAGCGATGGAGTGTGTGCGGGGGTGAAAGGAGGGCCGACCTCGATCTCGAGACCATCTATGAGGACTGAGCAGTTTGGTGTTCGTTTCATCAACATATCGATCGTTCTTTCGCCAGATGACCGACAAGGAGTTTCTCAACTTTTTTCTTTTCTTTTTTTTTTCCACTCTTAATTGTCTTTCAGCGACTTTGATACCATTTTCTCTTTCTTTTTTCTTTTTTTTTTCTTTCTTTCTTTCATTTTCACTTGCATTCCTTTGTTAAAGTAACACCCTTGTCTGATTTTTTGCGATAGCATTGTTTTATTGCCTTTTTGATCCCGTGGCAAGTCCACCGAACACGATCACTGTCATTTCCTGCTCGCATTCTTCCATTCAAATCGCGCACTTGTCGTCTATCTGCACAATGTGCAGTCTTTGTTATTCCTGCGATTGAGTTTTTTTTCGTTTTAGGCCTGATTTCTACATTATTCTGATAAAGCTTTTTTTTTTTTTCTGGTTAGCTCGTTTTTCGTTTCTTCGCATATGGGTGGAAAACAGGTTCTTTCTTTGTTATATATGCCTTTTTTTTTTTTTTTGTCCTTTTGTAATTTGCTTTCTCTGCTTTTCTCTGGCGTTAATATTCGAGTCTGTTGCATGTCTTACTACCTCTGGACACATTTGTACAACAAGCATCAGCGTTATGGTATTTTCAATATCATCATTATCGAGTAATTCCTAATCATATACACTCCTTTTTTGCTTCGATAGTAACCTTGTAATATTAGCTTCCTTTTACTCCAATCTTTTTCATATATCATACTATTGGCTTCCTATTTTTAATATATAAGCCTTGCTTCTCGTCCAATGAAGCATACTTGACGGCTTTTCAATCCCTTAGTTCCTTTTCAGCTTTTCATACGAATACGTGCTTTTTGGGTTTGAGGTTTTTGTCAACCTGGGAGCTCCATATGGATTTTACTCTTCCTCTTTGCTTCCGTTCGTTGCCGCGAAAGTCGGAATCATACGAAGGAGGGTTTGCATACTTTATTGAAATGTTATCTGATTTATAGGTCAGTCACTGCATATACACTCTACTTATACTCTTCTCTCTTCTCTCTTTCTTTTTGTTTTTTGTTTTTTGCAGTTCGTTCGGTTTCGGCAATGCATTTAATCTAAAGCATCGATATCACTCCTTTACTTCTTACTCTTCTTAATTCGAGGTCTAACTTTATATTATTGTTATTGTTATTGCAACATGACCACTGTTACAAGATACCTCTTGCCTTATTTTTCCTAATACGAGAAGTATATATATAGTATAAATACCACTCTAGTACATACTTATATTCTTGAAGAAACTAATCTCAGCGAAAATAGTAGTATTTCACTTCAAGAAATTTTGCTTGTGATTTCGTGAAGCACACACTTGGACCCTAAAAAAAAAAAAAAAATCTTAGAAGACCTCATCCCTGTCACTCACAGCAGGCAAATCGCCTGTCCGCTCAACGTATGCCCTTGCATATAAATATTAAGAGATATTTTCACATGTACATGTCTTGAACAGTTCTGATACTCTTGCTCTTGCTTCTCAAGCCAAAGAATTTTTTCCTTTTGACCTTTTCTATTCAGCGTTGGTGGGTGGTGGTGGTGGTGGTGTGACTCAACAGATTCCTTTCAATTATATTGAGCACACAAATTCATTTTATTACTACTCCGTACTATTTCTGATCACTCTTGACTAGTACTTTGGAATGATAACTAGATAAAATGTGGGGCACTTATAATTCCAACAAAAAAACAAGTTCTACTTATCTGGAGCGCACAGGATGATATAACATGGAGATTATACTATTAGACAATTATTGCGAGCCCGCGCGAAGGAGCTCTAAGCAAGTCGCTCTGTTATAATTATATTAACATTACCTAGCCCCTCTTTTCTCTATCTCGCGTGGGGTCACCGAATAAAGTGCTATATAATTTATACCACAAACGCATGAGCAATAAATTGAGCAATGAGAAAGTTGGTTTGGGGCGCACTAAAAGTCGATAAAGCGCAGAAATGATTCCCAAATGTTCCTTTTACTTAAAGTGGAGCTCACTTACTCTTCGCTTTTTTTAATTTTCTCCACATCTTCCAAGTATATGAGAAGATAAAACGTAATAGCAATACAGAACGGCTGATTAAACTAGTTATACATTTCAAAGGTATAATAGTTAAGTTTCACGGGAAAAAAATATAACCTTCCATTTTCCCCGGATAGTACTAGCTGCTAAATAATTGCAAGTTTCTCTTACCACCCCCCCAGGCTGCAGGAGGGCCAGGAGGAAGCAAGTTGGGGGTCATGCTTTTTTTTTTTTTTTTTTTTTTTTTCTGGAGCCCGATGATGCATGCGACGACGATACATACTTAAGCGAAATAGTGTGGGCATCACATGGAGGCCAAAACCAATTGCTGGGCAAAAATCACGTTTTTTCCTCGAGAGAGGCTCTTTTCCACGAGTTCCCAAGCGTGACCTGGCGTCGTCTTTTCTACGAAAATCACCGACGTCATTGAAATATCCATTTGGGATCTTCCTCTGCTGTATTTCATTTCCGGGAAATTTTTTTATTCGGATTTCGACCAAAAGTTAGGGAACCGATCATCTCTTTCTCAATTAAAACTCTATTTCTTCTCTTTACGTAGTAATCTTCGCGATACAATAAAATAACTTAAACTAGAAATCCGAGAGAGGGAGCTTTAGGATACAAATTGCAATTTTTTTTTTTTTTTTTTCCTCTTTCCTGTGCAATAAAAATGAATATATAGATTGTATATATGAATAAATACTAGAATCAAAAACCTGGTTTCAAAGCTCTTGTGAAACTACCGCATAACGTGCACGATCTTCAGATAAATCAAATAGCCAAGCTATCAAACAGTTTCAACGTCGGATAGTCCGTGTTCTTAGAAATAAATCGTTTTATCCCTCAAACAGGTATTTTAAGCAACCTGAAGTCGGCACTTCAGACTATCTGTGTTACTATACAGAACGCTGGAAGATACTACCTCTATATCAGGACGTTGCACTGGGAAACTTGTTGTTAAGCCATGAGAACCTTTATATGTATTTATAAACTGATTCTAAATTGTCCCTAGCGATGGCAGATGTATGGCATCTTATATTTAATTGTGTAGTACTGTGACGTATGAACTGATAAATCTTCCAGTATATATATGTATATATGCATATTGGATGGAACTTTCGCTAGATATATCACTTCGAGGTTGCGAAAAGTCAAGGGCCGTTGACTTTAGCCTAGGTTGCTTAAAATTCTTAGCTTGAACATTTTCTTAAGATAGATATTAATAGACTAGCATATATCGACTCTTAATCCGGATTGAAATGTCACCGTGGTATTTCGTGTTATTAGTGAAGAAGCCGAAGATACAGATATAAGAGATTCTAAATATTCATTATCTCGATCGCAAATGATTTTTATAGCCATATTAGCAATTGTACCCCAGCATTGTGGGAATGTACTGTCAGAATGTTGAAGAGCGTGTGAAACTATAGATCTTTTATAATCGTAAAACGATAAATTCTACACCATGTGCCGCTCATGTAATGAAATCTCGGGGTTTTCGACCAGAGCCCACGAATGGCCTTACATGTGTGACATATTCCGCGACGGCTCCTGCTTAAACAGATCCTCACGAAGATGAGTTGAACTTCCCTCCAGATTTTAATTTCGTACCCAGTGTAATTTCTAGCCAGCATTCCAGATGGATAGTTTGGTCAAGATGTATTTTCTCTAGCTCATGGATGCATTCCGGGATGTTATATATTAGCAAATATATATTTAGCTTTGGTATTCGCAAGCAACAGTGAACCTTGGCAGCAAAAAAAAAAAAGAGTCTATCGTTTGTCTAAATGCATTCAAAACCTGTTAGACTCCTTCTCGAGTTACAGAAATTTTCTTCGATTACTTAAGGAGCATATCGTACGCCGATATTGCATAACCGCGACTAAATGTTGCCTTAGGTTAATCAAGCATACCCTCCGTTCAATTTATCTCCATTGCTCTCTAGCCCTAAAATAACTAAGTTTGGGGTACTGAGTTTTACCACCGATTGTGTAGTGATTTTCATCTTGATCAGTGGTACTGAGTGGGGTTCTGGTACATGTATCCTTAGATATACCAGTGGTTGGCGATATTATACTAGCGGTGTCTGGATACCGCGGCTTTGACCCACCCGGAAAAAAACAAAATCTCGTAAAGAAAAATATATGTTCGGAGGATAATGTCGTGACCTGCATTGACACAGTCTATCTGTGGCAAGAAGGCCAGCTTATGCTAGGCTGTTCTCTAGTTACTCTTGTGCATTGATTCTTATAGTATGAATAGCCTCCCAGAGTCTAGAGAAGTTCCCAAACGTTCAGAGACAAAATTGCACGGTGTAAACCTATAAGTAGCGGGATAATAGCACAAAATTTTCATTCAATAACACAAGAATTGCAAAATGAACTAGCTCAGATAACCTAAAAAATACATCCAACTGCACGCTCGTATCAAAGAAGTCAACAAAAATTTCAACCTCTAGGCAGGTCAGTGATTCCTTGAGGATCTGAAGAGTACGCAAAAAGAGTGGTTAAGAATCCCTTGTATTCCCTCAGACGATCTCGAAGCCAAATTATCATTAAGGACTGGAGTTGTTTATTCAATTTGAAGTTTCCGATAGATTTGTAAAATCGACAGTGACTTAAAGCGCGAACGTGAGCGCTTGATTGGGTTTCTTTTGGCCAAAGTATCTTTTTGATTTTGTTGTATATCGATGCGGCCCGATGCTAGGTAAGTGGTTCCTACTGGTGCACGGTTTAACATAATTGTATGTTTGTAGTTTCTTTGCCTTCAATCGCCATTAGTGTGCGTATCTCTGAGCGCCAGGGAAGTTTCCCCTGAGAATTGTTAAACTTACTACATACAGAGACGAAAAAAAAAGAACGATACAAAAGTAACCTGTTATACTGGTTACAAGCAATGTACGTGAGCTTAAACTCAGCACACAAAGATGACACTGAAGTTTCCTAATCGGCAATTCAATTAACAAGCGAAACTAAGTATGCAGTAGGATATTCCGTAAATAAGGAGACATGGGGAGGAGAAAGCTGAAAAATTCCCAAATTCCCATGACATGATGGCAGGGAAGGGAAGATACTCTTATTTAGAAGTTTGCACATTCGTTGTATTATTACTATTGTAGATGGTTCTTCTCTTCTCGTTAGCTTTAGTTAGTTTGACAATCTAGATATCAGTTACAAAACAAATTATCTGAACGACCATCGTTATTTAGTACTTAATTCTTTCCGTCATCTGTAGAATTTCAACTAGCGCGTATTACGTCTAATCAGTCTAAGTTGTGCTCATTGCATCTAAGCTTCTACTGTGCTACTTGCTGACATCGTTGACTCTATATGAACGACGGACGAATAAAAAACTGAAGCTAATTTATCAAATTCAGGTGAATGACAGTAGATAGTGATACGTGACAAAACCTCGCTTTCTATGACGTATATATTTTATGGCGCTTGTGAAGATTTAAAATAGTGGTTCTCGGAGTACCTTTAGTGTTATTCTTTGCTGCGTGCTGGTCCGTACCGAACTACGTAATTGTACTTCGGGCTTTAGAGGATTCGCGCAATATTTCCTCGGTGTGTTTGCTAAAGCGAAAGTGATCTTGAAAAGGGAATGGTCGGTTTTCAGATTATCGGGCTGAAATGTATGACCATGAAAAGCAAAAATTGATCATAGAAGGATATATATTGTTATATATGAACCTAATCGAATGCTATTGCTAAATACACAGGCTTACAGTAACTGGATTATATATATTCTTGGGTAACGGTTGGGTATCTCACAATAAGACTGTGAGTTAAATAAACTTTTATATCTATTGAACTATAGGATCATGGTATTAATGGATCCAAGGGCGTACCTATGGACCTGTGGATGGGGCCACATCATAATTAGCATTAATACTACTGCTTCTCAACGCGTGTAGGGTAAATTCCAGCCTAGGCATGATCGAGGTGCTTTGTGTGGCAAGTAGTGGTGTGTATAGTCTAGTTTCCAAGTTGTCCAATAAAGCGCCAAAATTAACGTAAGCCTATACCATCCATTTACACCTACTGGTTCTTCAGTACCTCGAATTTTTAAAAGCAACAGCTGATTGTTCTATCTCAAGTCAGCTATCCTACTCCTACCCTCTCTCTAGTTGATTGCTGAGTACTGTAGAACTACTGTGCTCAGAATTATGCTTACACTAGAGGTCGCACCCGCGCTCTCAGCGTAAGGATAGGATTTACATGGGCAACGAATTGTATTTGCAGAGATATTGAAAAGTGTCTCTACTACAAACACATGGTAGGGTGATGAGTATCCCACATCAATGTGATTCGTAGTCATATTAAACAGGCACTACTCATTGCTGGTCACTGTACTCGCCTACTACCTAAGTCTAAGCTACTAAACTGGTAGAATAATATCTATAGTAGTTGTCAAGCAAGTATACTAAGCCTATATATACTATACAAAGCCTTTATCTAAAAGCCCAAGTCATCTAACGGGAAACTGGAAAGACTTACTAGTACGGTGAATTTTCAAAACTCATTTCGCCTTAAGTAGCGTAAATTCACTCAGTAGTTTAATCAAATTAACCATGAGCCCAAGCGTGGAGTAATGCAGTTAGCCCAACATGATCTGCTTTAAGTAATCCCCACAGCTGTCATGGGATCTTTGAGATCAATGTAAACCTGTATTGATTGGGTTGATTGGACCCATCTTTCGAAAGAAAGGTGGCTTTATGCTTTGTTTTTGCTCCGCGTAGGTTCGATCCTCATTGTTGCTTTATTTATTTTATTTTATTTTAATTTTTGCTTGTATGGTAGTCCGCGTACTAGATCTTGGGTTATTTATTATAAGCTCATAATCGTCAATAGAAATACAAGCAAATATATCAAGACTCAATTTCCGTTGCGATCTTTCTTATAAATTGTTTTAGGTTAGCTTAGTGGTGACTACATTGTGCACTCAGGGACCCAAAGTCTTCGTTTTCATATATGGTATAAGCTTTGGCATTTTGTCCTCACAGTTGCAATATGTTATACATATCTATGGACAGCACTGCGAACATTCTTCTGCTACTATTGAAAGAATTTGCCGGAAAAAAAAAAGACTAAAATATACGGGTTCTTCCATATCGACGGAGTATCAAATCTACATGGCACCGGTCCGATGGTAACAACACTATAACATCATCTTTATTAATTTGGATAAAACTGCACTGGTGTTATTCGAGCTCTAAATCCTGTACAACGCTGTATATATGTGACTCGTACCGCGCCACACTGCTTGTCTCGGCAACACCGTATAGCCTAGAGGATCGACCAACATTTGCACAAACTTATACCACGAGTAGCTTGTATAACCAACGAGGCATCTATGCTTCGCCAGTTTCTATTCTATATCAACTCTCGTTTGTAGCCAGGAACTACCCTTCAGGAAATTTCAGCTCAAGTTAAAAGTAGGATAGTACGAAGGACATGATAGTTCACGTTGGGTCATCTGACCAAGCTTCAGCTTACAGCTACTAATTCTGAAAGTTCGTAGCCTGTCCATATTAGCTACGCAAAAATATCTTCGTGAATCAGCCGTAGCTTCGTTAATGTTATATAGTGCTTTCTGCATCCAATTAGCGTTGGCTGTTTAACTTCACGATCGAGTTACGATAGAAAGACAGCTGTCGCAAAAAAAAAAAAAAAAAAAAAAAAAAAAAAGCACACATCGTTTCTCCTAGCCCGCGTCTCGTATATTTTGACACCTTCTGATAACGATAAAGCTTTCATTCGGCTTTTCTTTTTAAACGAGGAGAAACTCAAAAACAACCTTGCGTAATAATGACCTAATTCTCAATCTAATCCGCAATTTTCACGGCCACTGAGATCGATGGATCATTACGAGGATGTTTCGCCATGAAAAAAAGAAAGAAAAATACCTGCTCAAAACAATTTCGCATGAGACTCGGAGGCCCTGCCCAATCACATCGCAATACGAGGTGCTAGAGCACTAGTAAGAAATACAGCTTCTATTCATAACTGATTATACAATTCTGATTTTAGCGGAATATGTCACATGGTTTTTTTTTTTGGCGATAAGGCAAAACACGGGTTGTTGTTCGTATCGAGAGCGAGTCACCACCACTCATTTCCTTCTGTATTCCTAAACGTATAGCACGCGGCTAATGAGTACGATGCCCGATTGACCTTCATACTATTCGATTGATTCGGATAATACTTTTCTTTTGATTTTTCGAGACATGATGGTATATTTTGGGATTATTTTAGGTCTTTTTCTAACATACCCTTCGCTCGTTAACCTCGCAATATTACTAATTTATTAATGCTACGCTTTCGAATTACTTAGTATATTATAATAATTATGATCAAAAAGTACAGGATACCACTTTCGGTGTTAACATGCTTCTTTTCATATTATTATATTATTTGGAAAAAGGAATACTAATTGAAAATGTCTAAGGGGGAAGTTCTTCGGCACCGTTCTCGAACCCTCTTCGGCAGAACAATAAGAGAAAAAAAAAATATTGACCTTGAAAGCCCTTGTGCCTTATACGATACGAGGTGCCTTATTTTTCTTTTCTTTCTTTCCTCTTTGCGCCAATGGAATTTGAGACGAACTTTCGTAATATCATGGCTGAATATGGCGGTTAATGGCGCGTACGCCTTTTTTAGGATCTCTGCCCGGCAAGAGTCGTATGCACCGAATAAAAAAATAAAGCCCGTCGATATATCCAGCAACCCATGGTTGCGCAACGGTAACTTTCCACGGCAAGTAGCGCGGGCCCCCGCGGAGAATGTCAAATGTTCCATACTAATAAACTCGCAGAAAGCAAAGGGATTGACAGTTTTCTTATCCATTATCAGCGTAACGTTCCTGAAGCATTAAAAAAGGGACCGCAAAAAGTCTTAATATATAACACTTATTGGAAAATCTAACAATTCTTTTTCTTTGTGTTGATCGAAAGCGCTTTAATGCCAATCGCAAATTCCACTCGTATTCATTAAGGTCTCGATTCACAAAAACATACGCCTTTTCTTTTTAATCTTTACGAAGAAAGAACCATGCATGCGGTATAACTAACTCACAGGGTGATACTATACCAGCGAGGTTGCAACTTCGTTTTTGTGACTGATTGTTGCAAATAATAATATATTACTTCCAGAACGATATTAATAGCTGAGGTGCTTTGGCGAAAACAGTCTTCATTGGAAGATTTTGTTGCAGCGAGTGTGTAACACAAGCAGCCAAAGTCATGACTTTCCGATTCCAGTGATAAATTTACTAGAAGGAAAGCCTTTCTGATTCAGTTTCACTACTTAATCAAGGTAGAATTCGTAAGAGCCGAAGGCTGTTTTGAGGGGAAACACGTAAATGAGTGCGCGGAGAAAAGGTGCTCGAGCTCAAGGCGCAGCTCGCACTCGCCTATTATCCTATAATAGTAAAATGTCAGCTTGGACAAGCTCGTACATAAGCAGAGCTTGGAAGGCGGAATCGTCATTCATCAGTGTTTTAAAAGAAATATCTGTAGTCAAAAAAAAAAAAAAAAAACTCCCCCAATGGAGGGAATTTTGAAAAAAGATGAAAATAGTAATTAATTATCTTCAATCTACCACATTCTTTAAAGGATGATCTAAGTAAAAAAGTAAAAAGTAAAGAAAATATAGTCCCGTAGCGTCGGTTATCGCTGAAATATATTTCTACTACTGGATACTTTAAAGCCTATGATTGTTAAATATCGATTTCGGTGAACTCCTTCAAAGAAAGCAACCGCATCCAACCTATATGCATTTCTGAAGGAGCGCACTAGCGATCACGAAAGGAGAAATTTAAGAAAGAAGGAAAAATATTAGTGTTCACTGGGGAAAAAGTAATAATAATAATAATTACCCGGTGAACACGGTAAATGCCCTGAAGAGCCAGAGTTTTGGTAGCCTTAATAGGGCCCGTGCTTCGGATCCGCGGTTTGTTTAGAATCTGTACAATTCCCGTCCGAAATTTCCAATAACATTTTAGAAAAGGGTAAAAAAGTCCCCTTCTTTAATTCTTGGGGACTACTGAACGTTTAACGTTAGCGGAGAAATACGAGTGAATTGCCAGACAATCATACCACGATACACCAGAACACACAGCCGTCCAGTTACAATTTTATCCACGAGGCAGCTGCAACCAGATAAGAAAAGCGAAACGGAAACGATACCAATTGGCCGAGGTCGCATGGCTAGCATGGGTTGTATTTACGTCATTGATCCTTGCGGAGAAAAGAAAAGAAAGAAAGAGTTATCACATAAAGCTTTGAGTGAAAAAAAGGGCTCAAGAGCTCGTATTTGTCTTCTTTTTTTCCCTTCTCCTCGAATAGAAGCCTTTGAACCGTTCCCAATTGACACTTTCTGCGGGAAAAAAAAACCACGAGCAGAAAAGTAAAATATATCCGAGACGATTAGGCGACGGCCGCTTTAAAAAGAAAAAAATCCATCAGCACTCAGGTTTAGGAGCTTCTTAAGGGCCCGTGCCCGCTCGGAAGTTTTGTGGCCTTTTTCTTATACAAAGCAACTGCCTGGAGAATTCCAAAGAGCTAAGAAGCGGCCTCCGATAATTGCGACGGCGGGTAAAAAAAAAAAAAATCCTCGGATTCAAGCTCGGTCCAATAGACGGACAGTTTCAGCCCTATCGCTATCGGATAGTGCCTAAAGTTCTTTTCATGCTCTACAATGTTAGTTAGGGAATCTTTTTTTTTACCCAACTGATCCTGCGGAGTAGAAAAAAAAATATTACTATTATTTTCACCATCAAAGGTAGAACAGGAAGAGGGCATGAAATGAGCTCCCGTGAAAAATTTTACAGACACTCGTCCGTATTGTTTTGTTTTTTGCGAAAGAAATATAGGAGTGAAATTCGAAAGGATCGGTTGGATATGCCGTATTGGTATGTCTCTGCCTTCAGGCCTCGTGTTTGTGTTGCTGATGTCCGTCCGCTTCCAACAATAATGATACGCAAATATATATCTGATGCCTGTTATCATACGAGCCGCTGGTACCTTATCGGCATCTATGTCAAAAAAAAAAAAAAAAAAAAAAAAAAAAAGAAAGAAAGAAGAGAAAAAGAACCCTTGCCGAACTTTCTTCGAAGGGTCCGAGACTTCTGCCGAAGCGTTAAAGCATTATATTTGTTAGTGTGTGTTATGTCTTTCAACTTGAACATTGCAGAAATGGCTTGATCGTTGGCACCGCCGCGCCGCTCATATCAGACCGAGTGTTAATTAAGAAAGGAAAAGAAAACTCTTGTTGGTTACTAAGAATATTTCCCCCCCCTCACGCCATGGAACTTCTAGAAGGCTTCTGAACACAGCAGTCGTATCCGTAAGTGTGCAGAGAGACTTTTTCGGCCCGCAATATGCCAGTCTGAGTACCTACTTCGGACATTAGTAGGACTTCAAAACCGTCTCTGATGGTACGGAAACCAATATCTTCTGTTTGAAATGTCGCATTTTTGCGTTAAATTCTTCCGAATATCATCCATCTGAATGGGTAAGCGTTCAGACAACACCGTTCCTCTGTACGACAATCGGCTTATAGAAAACATCGTCATTACCGTCCTGCACACGTCGGTAATATTTCTTTCGTTTAGTTCTCGTGGTAATAGGGTAATTTTTCTTTCGGTAATCATCTACCACGAGAAGGCATAAACGGAAAAGTCTTATGTTAGATTTGATATTCTTTCTTTCCCACAATGATGTTTATTCATGCATTGCGATGCTTGATCAACCGTACCCTTGTCGGACTTTTAGCAAAAACAAAGGGCTCATTTTTTTTTTTTTTTTTTTTTTTTGAACAACCGACTCGGAGCATGCTATTAATGTATGTACTGTATTGAGATGAGAGAATAATAGACAAAAACAGTTAAGAGCTGAAGCAATAAAGCGTGGTTATCAAGAGTAAGTTTAAGAGTAATTTTAGTTGGAGGGAGGAAGAAAAAGGAATTAGGGTCTTCAAACGGTAATTCGAAACCGCATCTTACACACAATATCGACGGCGGATCCTCAAAAAGATTCTACCGAGCCTTCTTGACATTTAAGCATAACTTTACGCGGCGGGCTAATAACATTTCCTGGGTCTTCTATGTATTCCTTAATCTTGACCAAGAAAGTAATGCTTCTCTTCCATCCAACAGTCGGTGATCGTAGGTCAAAGCAAGGAACATCATCTTCGGAAGAAGAAAAAAGGAAGTCCTCGTTAGCAATCTGGATAAAACGTAGGGCTTATTTTGTTACTTCAGTGGACTCACCGGACGAATCTCGACCTTTCCATTTATGGCGACCGGTTTGTCCTTGATAGCATGTATCCTTGTGGCATGTTATAACTCGTGTGAAAACAATACTTGGGTATTAGAAATCCTACCAAGTACGGCAGTTTGGGGCAAGTTGATGATTGGCGTTCCCATCAAACTTCCAAAGACACCACCGTTAGAGATCGTGAACGTTCCACCAGCCATGGTCTTCGATTGTGAGTTTGTTATCACGGGCCTGTTTCAAATGGAAGAAGAAGCGATCAGTTGGAAATCCGGGGGCTAAGAGGAGAAATGCTACCTGGTAATCTCCGAATTTTGGGAATGCTCATACCTTAACTCCAAGGTCGGCAATGGCCTTCTCAATTTGAAGGAAATCCATAGCCTCGACATTGCGAACCACAGGAGTGACGAGACCTTTTTCGGTCGCAAACAGCGACGCTGATATCAACATAGTCGCGGTAAACAATCGTGTCACCACCATCTGGGCCCTCAATGCTGGCATTGACAGCAGGTACGTCCCTCATTGCCAAGACGCAGGCACGTGAGAACGCGCTCATGAAACCAAGCTTGATGCCGGTCTTCTTGAGGATGGAATCCTTGTAAAGTTTCCTCATCTCCATGAGAGACGACATGTCAACCTCGTTGAAGGTCGTAAGCGAGGCCGCAGTATTTGCGATTGTTTGAGGCGCTCCGCGATGCGCAATCTCATCCGGTTCATTTTGACCTATACCACAACAAAAAAAAAGTAAGTAAGACAGTCTTCACGATCTGACAAAGAAATAAAAATAGCAAAAACAAGCGGTTACAGACCCTACGCTCTTCACGGGAACCCAAGCATCAGTACTGGCTGCTGGCTTCGAGGAGGTTTCCTGCTGCTTCGGTTTCGACTGAGCAGGTTTTGACTCCTTGGGTTCTTCCTTGGTTTAGATGGCTGCTCTTCTCTTCGATTCCGCTATATGGCCCTTCGTTTGCTCTTGTTCGATTTGACGGTTCCGATTTCGATTCGCTCTCTGCCGGCGGCTTCGATTCTGCTTTGGCTCATCCTTCTTTGTCTCCTCCGGCTTCGAAGAGGGCTTTTCGCCACCAGCTTCGAGGAC
>AZLU01000142.1:73739-105825 GCA_002224055.1 Pezizomycotina sp. ARF18
TACTTGTTTTGGACGAAACGTAAGGAAAAAACGAGATGGACGCAACAACTCTATTAGGAAACAATATTCTAAGAGAAAAAACTTAGTCAGTTAATACACCAAAGCGAGGACAAAGGAAAAAAAAGAAATTTAACTATCGCTTTGACGGCTACTTATTCACGTTTTTTGTTGTGTGTATTTTTGTGCATCTATCGCATCTTAAGCTGCGAGAAACCGAGGAAGGATAAAGAGGAAAGCTTGTTCTTGCCGTTTAAAGAAAACATATAAGAAACAAAAGAGAAGGCATTGACCGATACGCTCTCCGCAAATTTCCATCTTTCCGTTCTTGCCCTGATACAACTCTTTTTCGCTTTTCAACTTTGACATAATTTGATATCTTGATGAGATCGAGCTTGCCCCGTACCAATTAATCATTTCGAGAGAGAGGTCTCATAATCACTCATATAATTACTTAATTATAAATAAAATTAAAGATGAGAAAAAAAAAAAGATGTGAAGTGAGAAAGCGAGCAAGTGAAGCAGAAATAGTTCAGCCCTGATTGGCTCATCCATCAAAGCTCGAAAATGGGGATATGAAGAAGTGAGAAATAGAACAAAAAAAACAGCGAAAAGGGCTGCGTATTTCAAATCTCCTTCGAGCCAAAAGTGCGAAAACCGATACTCCTTTTGTTAGCAAACTCTGAATAGATATCCACCGAGCTGAAAAAAGGGCAAAGGGTGCTATCTAAAAGCAGAAATTGAATATTTACGAAGGAGGGGAAAAAAGGCTACAGTACAGTTTATATACTACTTTTCGAGGGTCCAGACGCCTGCCATGTGCGTAAATTTCTTAGATACATCGTGATAACATCTTTAAACGAACGATAGAGAGATCTCGAAGCATTTTCTCAAGCAGCTTCCACAGGAGAAGAAAACATCTTAGGCACCACATGTTCCACGTTTATGTATTTATTTACATAAAGGAAAAAAAATTGATAATTGCATCTCTTTTTAAGTTCTAGGTATACGCATATAAAGATCTTCAGGAATCTCAACACGATCAACTCTCGACCCTGACTCGAAAAGTGGAGAAGGAACCCCGCCTTTTTCTCATGAAGGGAAAAAAGCTTCTATATTAAATTACCAGAAATATATTAACGATTCGCGAATATCAAATAACAATAATACTCAACTCTGATCGATCTTTGACCGGTACCGTTTCAAAGTGTGACGTCGCAAATGGCGAAGGTAAAACTCACGTTTAAAGGGAAGAACGAAAAGTTCCTTTTTTCTTTTTTGTCTTCTTCATATCCGAGATTTTATCGGGACATCTACCCAAGTTTGCCTAATTCCCTTCCTTCTCATTATTGGAGAAAATGAATAAAAAAATATACTGTATTCTCCTCCCCATATTGTCACAAGCGATAAGTATTGGAGGTTACAGTACAACCCAGTGCTATAAAAAAAGAGAGAAGAAATTCGCATTTGAACACATAACATAATACTCTGTAGCCATCTCGGAAGTTTTTCTACTCTTCACATCACTTCGCTTTAATTTACCATTCGTATGTTTATCCAATTCGCTTTTCCTTACATCCTGAGCTTCCTTGAACGTTAATTCGCAGCGAAAAAAAAAAAAAAAAAAACTCTGATGTTACAACCGATATATTAACCATCATTATACTATTTAGAAAATGTTGCCTCTGCGCGCGGCGGACAAAAGAGCACAAACTGTGACCCCCCGGGGACCTATTGTGCCTTCGAGCGAAAAGAATAAAAAGAACAGAATATTTGCGATCGCGAGATCGGCGTGGGGAGTAGATACGTAGACTACTACATGACCTTTTCGAGTATTTCAATTTGTTCGGGCTACTCTTTTCTTAACAATAATATTACTCTCTTGATACTTTGTCGTCTAGTACAGAGTAAATCCTTTTTATTTTCATATAAGCATGCGAGGGATCCTTCTTTTTTTTCTACTTTCGCGCGAATGGACTTCAGCTCGCATATTCGCCCCGCATCGATATCGTAAGTAAGCACATCTCGTGAAAAAAAAAAAAAAAAAAAGAAGAGCCGGTGCGTATTATATATATCTTGTGATATTAATGACCAAGGTGGTATAATGAGATATACTCTCTCCAAAGTTAAACATCCACTAGAAAAGCCTCCCGTGCATATTGATTGATACAGGGAAATTTGTTTATAACTATTATCAAAGTATAATTTTACAGATGTCCTTCTTCCTTGTTTACTTATTTTACTTGTTTTTTCTCATGATTAGGGATGTTAGCTAAACGACATACAACCTTGTGTGCTTGTGCGAATGATTAGTTTTGTTGTCATCTGTCTCTGTTGTTTTTTCTGGAATATATAAATATTTATATAAAAAATATTTTTGTTGCGGATGACTTGTTAGCCAACGGAGGCTTTTGGTTGGTCCGTCGTTTTATTTCTTTGCCTTGGAGGGTAATTTCGTATCGATCATGCGCCTCGGTCTACCTACTACTTAGTTGACTACTAAGTAGCTAAAAATCCTCTCTCCCACCCATTAATCGTCCATCATGGGTTGGCATAAGTCCGGTGAAACAAGGCCCCTGTTTGTATCCAAGGAAGAAAAAAAAAAAAAAAAAAAAAAAAAAGAAAAGAAAGAAAGAAAAGAGGAAATAATTAGGACCCAACTCTATTGCTACAAGAGGTCTTGCCTTATAATTCTGTTAATCGATAGAAGGCTTGAATGTTTTCTCTTACCTCCACTCTATGGAAGAATATTCATCGGGCTAAGCCTCGTGTCGGTGGGGATATTTTGCTAAGGAAGAATTCAAGAAAAATCATTTATCAAATGCATGACGATGCGAACTTTTTCTCGACTTTTGAATTTACAAAAAGAAAAAAAAAAATGCCGGCCGATATATCCTATCACGGCCAACTTTTCTTAACGCCTATCTCATGCAACAGCGGGACTTTGAGAGAAGGCGAAAAAAAAAAAAAAAAAAAAAAAAAAAAAAGGAGTTTTAATTTGCACAGGGAAAAATATAGTCTACTTTTGCTATTGCGGCCGCAATGTTGAACGTATTTAAATCATTGTGATTGTCTAATTAGACGCTTAAATTTTCTCGCAGCGCTTAGGAACGGATGTATTTCGGACCGCACCTCTTATACCCTTAGCCTTTTTCATCCCTATTTCCGTGGAGAGTCTACGTGTAAAAAAAATGATGAAATAGAGAGAGTAGAAATGATATACTTATAGATTGCGTATTGTATATTGTGCAGGCTATTTTAGAATATATACATGTGTTCTCGGCGTACTCGCCGTTTTGTGTGTATTGTGACAGTGAGTAATTTCAAAGATAAGTGGGGGGAAATGGTACACAAAAAATAGAGATGATAGTTATTGATGAATATCATCACGAAGCCAAACCCCAAAGTGAAATCAACAAACGGGGAAAGTGCGGTATCCCTGTAAAATCGTACGGAATAAACAATACGAGAGCATTGAGTAATGGACAAGTGAGAGTCATTCAAACGGAACGAGAACAAAAAGGACAAAAAGTAGAGGTGCAACGCAAGAAAGAAAACGAAGGAAATACTTTGAATATAGATTTGTAGAATTGATATAGACAAAATTGGTCCTAGGCTATTATATACAAATTATACATATTTGGTATAATAAAATAGAAAAAGAAAAAACTTCGTCGGAGAATAAGATATCGAAAGCGCAATAATATTCAAACGCACGCAAAGATCGTACATCGGGGAGAAAAGAAAAAGAAGAAAAAAGTCCAACTACACGATGCTGAATCCAGACAGTGCCAACGAAAAAAAAAAACAAAAAAAAAAAAAAGATGTTGTATCATGAACGCCGTTCCTTATAGAGTTACAAAAGGAAAGTTATGCATATACAAAGGAAAGGCATGCAATGCGTTACGATAAATAGGTAGATAGGAGTGAATAGACGTAAATCCAGTATTGTAGAAAGAAAATTTTGGATGCCGAGGAAGCAAAGAGTGAGAGAAAGAAAACTGTGGTCGAAAAAAGGTGTGAATTGTTTGGCCCGTTTAGCAACATAAACCTGTCGCCACGATCGGTGTACCCAGGAATAGTCAAATCCATATCAATAGCCCTCTTCATCAAAGGCAGCCTAGACTTCCTCAATGGTGCGGAGCGTCTCGAGGTATTGTTCGAGGGCGAGAGCATGCGTCTTGCTGATGTTGGCGTGCTGACCTTCATGGTGCTGGTATTGTTGTTGCTATTGTTGATGCTAAGACCCTCCAACTACGAGCCCTCTTGGACGGTCTGTCGGATCACCATCCTGATCAACTTCCATAGCCTCCGCCTAGAACCAGTGCTCGAGATGTCGGACATTCTTCGAGAGGTAATACCACGGGGAATTCCCCCCAACGACACCATTCTCGTTCGCATCGCCTTGTTGGCTCCTTGGAGGTAGATAAACCTGTTGCCGCCGCTGTTCAAGCTCATCGTCCAGACGAATTGGTCAACACCGTCGGTACCGCACGAGCCACCGTCCCACAGAGAGCGTCTACGTTTTAAAGTTTGTGTAGCCCAGAGAGGATCCATCATGGGGTCAATAAGGTCTTCATCTGGAGTGCTCCTCACAATGCGCTCCGGTGGCTTATCCAAGCAGAGTAGGGTGTTCGAGCCGCTAACTTCGCCTTGAGCATAAGAACTCCTTACTTGTGCGACGTAAGAGAGAACACGGTGCCAGAGCCTGCCGGGAATCTTTCGAATCGATTGCTGCTACGTTGGCCCGAGTGAGTCTGATAGGTAACGATGGTTTTTCTTTGGCGTGGCGGAAGGGGAGGTAATTGTTGGTAATGAATTGCTTGTTGCTGTTGATGCTGTTGTTGTTGTTGTTGCTGCTGCGGTGATAATGGTGGTGGAAGACGGGGTTGAGAGCGAGGGAGGCAGCAGCAGACTGCTTAGCGAAGGTTGTGGTTGAACAACCAAAGGCATTTGGGCAAAGTAGAAGATGGAGAGGAAGAATTATAATAGTCGTCGTAATGTAGTTGTTATGTTGTTACTGTAGTATTATTATTGTAATTGTAAGTGAAGATACTGCAGCACGAGATGCTTCCAGTATTGGTCTTCTGGTGTGAGTTGGAGAAATCCACCGGGGGCGGCAGGCTATTATTATAATAATCGCTGTCGGCTGAGACCCTTGGTTTGGTGGTGGTGGAATATTATTTGGTGAGTTTGGCAGTTGTGTTGCTGCTGCTGCTGCTGCTTTTGACTATAATTTTGATTTTGCTTTTGCTGGTCATCATGCTGATCCTGCGGTTATAGTGGCGTGTGGTATTCTGGAACGTAGTATTCTGTTGGTGGTGCGTAGATGTGTGGGAAGGGGTCTCGGTGGTAGGCAGAAGCGAGGCGTGTTTGAACGGCTTGAAAATTCCACAAGAGGTGTTGTATCCTGTTGTGGTAGTGTTGCTGCTCCTGCTGCTGCAGTGAAACTCTATTAATACTCTGTTCCGAAGCGAAATTCTGGCATTCCGTCGGGTAAAGTGTCCAGTCGCCTGGAGGAAGAATTCCAAGCCTTGCGTCTTCGAATTGTCTGGTTGCAAATTATACGAGTACGATGGTGATAGGAGCCTCTCTTGCTGCTTCTGTTTCTCCTCCTCCTTCCTCCTCCCGCTGCTCGCTGCTGCTGCTGCTGGTACACTTCTTCCCTCTTTTGCTGACTGTTTATCGAAGATACCAATCCCAACCCCAATCCTCCTACTGAGACATTGACTTGGAACCGCCTGACCCATCTGCTGCTGCTGCTGTTGCCCTGACGGGGAAGAGTCTCGAACGTGCTGTGACCCCACCAAAGCCAGATGCGGCGTCACCGCTGGAACCTGGAAGGTGAACGAGAGAGGACTCGTCGCTGCGCTGGTGTTGTAGCTATTGTTGAAGTTACTGTCAAGGGAAAAGCCGTGAGAGGTCGAGATCGAGCTCCGATGCGAGGATGTTTGCCGGGCTTGGTGTGCCTCCAACACTCCCATTCGCTGAGATCAGCCCAGGGTGTGATAACTTTAGATTTCTTGCCGCCGAAGTCTCCATTTTTTTTTTTGTCTTTCCTCCGAAACAAGTTCACAAAAAAAAAAAAAAAAAAAAAAGGCTGTTTCTCGCTGTTTCCTGTTTATTGTAAAAGAGAAAAGAAACGAAACAAATAAACGTGATACTGAGAAACACTAGACGATATTTGCTAGGCGGGTTAAACCAATGAGAATATAGTGGATTTGTTTTGTTCAATGTAATATTATCTTTTGAGATAGAAAAGGAAACGGATGAGAAAGGAGCAAGAAGACAGAAAGTTGATGATGTATCAACCTTTGTATTCCTTCAAGGTAGATATATATAAGTGGATAGAGAGGTAATGGAAGGTAAGGAGACCAGGTGGGCAAATATGTTGGTCCTGAGGTTTTTTTTTAAAAAAAAATGTGTTGGTTGCGTGCGTGCGTGTGTGTGTCTCTTGATCCTCGCCTTCGATGATTTAATTTTTTTTTCCCAAAAAAATATAAGACGACCTCCTCGCCTTGGTGTCTAATTGGTTTTCTTGTTAAATGCAATCAATTATTGCCTTCGGAGTCGATAAATGAATGGAAGAATGAAGTAATTGGCAGATGTGACACACATATAAACTAAATATATTTAGAGATGTATAGAGGTACCAGGTGATATTATTCCGACGCGAATATATATAACGGAGACTGCGAGGTTATATATAAAGTATACTAGAGGATATATATGAGATATCAAAACTGAGGCTGCCAAGCATATAGAAGAAAAGAAATGATCACGTAAATAAGTATCCCCAATAAATAAATAATAAAAATATATAATATGATAAAAATTCAATTCCTAGCCAGACTTATACGATCGCTTTGCCTAGGTAAGGTAAGCAAGGGAGTCGAAGCAAGAAAAGGAAACGGAAGAAGGCAAGTAAAGACAAGAAAAAGGTCTGAGAACCGAGATTCAAGGGAAGGGCAAGAGGTATTTTGATAATCGAAAAATAAAAATGGGAGGAAAGTATTTTTTTTTTTTTTTAAATGATGATGATTATTTCTTTTGATCAATTTCCTTTATATAATATAGCCAAACACTACTTAAATATCGGTCTTTAAAGGCCCTATCTCGAGTGTTATACCTAGGTATATATTCAATACACTTGCTGTGCTACCAAGTATAGAGTATAACGAAGGAGAAGTAATTCTTACTAGGCAAGAAGGACATATAGTTCTCTTTTGCCTTCCGTCTCCTGGCTCTATTGTGGCTCCCCTGTTTACGCACTCTTGCCTGGCGAAAGAGAGGTGCCAATAAGGAAAAGGCCGTCCAAGGGTTGAGTGGGTGAAAGAGAAGGGAAGAAGAAAAATAAAATAAAATAAATAAATTTATTTGAAATGAAAATGAATCGGAATCGAAAAGAGAAGCTTCGACCAGAAGTGATATGACTTGACTTGACCGACCTTGGACTGACTTTGACTGGCTGACTTGACTGACTGACAACGAACGACGTCCGAGGTCTCACGGTTCCACTAAGAGGTTTTATCTAAATATATATTATAATATATTATCATTATTATTATTATCGATAAAAAAAAAAAAAGGGTCTTTACAATAATAATAATACTCCGGGAAGAAAACATCTTTTTTTTTTTTTCTTTCTTCTTTCTTTTTTTCCCTGTTCCTTCTCTCCCGTTCGTTCTCTCTCCCCTTCATTTCAATAATCATCAAGAGAAATGCTTTGGTAATCTTCCTCCTTTTTCTTATATTTCTACTTATTTGATTGCTTGCTTGAATACCCTAGTCACTGGTGCAAGTGCTAACAAATTTCTTCTTTTTTTTTCTTCTTCCACATCATCAACCAGGGCCCGCTGCCGCCGTTCGGACGTTCGTTGGGGAGGGCAAAAAAAGAGGAACGGGTATTAGAAAAAAAAGGAAAAAAGGAAAAAGAAAAAGAAAAAGAAAACAGAAACAGAAAAAGAAAAAAAAAAAAAAGAAAAAGAAAAAAAAAGAAAAAGAAAAAGAAAAAGAAAAAGAAAAGAAAAAGAAAAAACCCTTAGTAATAATTCCAATTCCAATCTTATATATCACTAACTGACACTGTTCACACACTCACTCGCTCATCCGTTTTACTATATAGGGACTGTTCGATACCACTGGAATGAGACCGCTACTTCTATTTTTCTGTCTAATCGGCAAATATATATATATATTACGTATATCAATTATTACCTATTATATATATTCACACATTACTATCCAGTACTATCTATATCCGTCCTTTATAAAGTACGTTTGTCTATCTCCAACGCATCGGCGCGTGCGTGAAAGGAGTGCGTGTACGACATGAACCAATAAAGGTGAAGAAAACTGAAAGGAGGAGAAGGGAAAAAATATAAGAATCTTTCCTTTTTTTTCCTCTCCTGGAGACAAATGGGGTTGTGTTTAAACATCTGAGGAGTCCACATGCATGGGTTGTTCGATGTTGTTGCTGTGTGATATATCCGGATGTCCACACGTTCGTCACACTAGTGTGGTGCTAAATATGAATTATAGGGAACAAGTATACGGATCGCTATACCTACTAACTGGAGACTGCTCTCACCTACTTGCTATCATCTCTGGCTGGCAGTTACTTAACGTTTCGACCAGGTCAAGTACTTTTCCTCTTTACCCTTTTCTATTTTGCAAGGGTGGGATTGGTAAGAGGGAATTAAGACAAAATTTAACACCGCAACGTAAGTTAAGTCTTGTCACTCCCAGAATCCTTTTTTTTTCCTTCTTCTTTGATTAACTGGTGAATTATAACCCTCCCAATCTTGTTATCGAATTATATATATTTACTTTTTTACGCTTTGAGTGTTATTTTACAAAAATTCAAGTCGGATCGCGGACATTTGCACTGGCGGGTAAGACGAAGATTGCAGAAAAGAAACAGAAAAGAAAATCTTAAAAGGAGGATAGACTTGGACACAAAAAGAAAAAGCAAAGGGGATAAGGAATAAAATACTCGCCCACATGGGAAGATACGGAAAAAGAAAAGAAAGAAAAAAAAAAACGCCTCACGTATTTAATTACTCTTTTTTGGATGTTCAACCCCTCTGTCGGGACTGGCAGCGCCCACGAGCGGAGCCGTACGATAGGTTCTCATCAGGCGGTCAGCCGCGGATGACTTTTCTTTTCATCCTGAACACGAGGAGTAAACAGATAGAGAAGGCGTCCAGCAGTGATCTTAAACTAACCCCAAAACATACCCGAAAAAGAAAAAAAAAAAGAAACCTGCTTCGGTACTCAGAACGGGTTGCTGCACTTTTTTTTTTTTTATCAAGACCTAGAACGTGAAGATATAAAAATCTTTAAGGTAGATGTGTAAAAAAGGGCCCCAAGATCTCCAGATTTCCACTTATTCTAGTCTAATAGCAGAGACTAACATTCACTAATATACAAAATAACTCTTTTTTCTAGATAAGTGGACCTGCTTCGAATTCCTGACCGTGATATCTCGACACTAGTAGTCGCAAATCGCGTATAATAGCTGAGGGCCTGTGTCCACCAATACTCATCCGAAACAGGAAGCTAAAGCAAAAAGATAGGAGTTAGCGGAGATTCGTCCTAGTCGAACGAACGAGTATCCCTTCCTTCGGTGCCAGGCTACCTCGATTCCTTCCTGGACCTAAAAATCATATAGAGTACTCAAGCGGATCAGAAAAAGGCAACGTGAAAGAATCTCTAGCTAAAGAGCGACTTCTATATTCTACGAATTTTTGTTCGGCAGATCAGTTCTAGAAAGACAAGTCCCAAGCGCGGAGAATGGTCTCAAAAGAGGTTAAAGGGTTGGCGGGGTACGTTGACTACCTTTTGACTTTTCCGAACTTTTTTTTTGGCTATCCCACGTTATCAAGGGAGGGAGTTGCCAAAGTATACCTCCGTATCCTGCCACGAGCAAGGTCGAATTCTTTCAATTTGGAACGAACAGCCGTGATCAGGGAAAAGGCAAGTTGTGTTTGAAAGTCACTTGCTCGTTAAGCTATTATCAAAAGGTACACGATACTTATTAATTAAAGAAAAATAATTAATTTACACGAAAGAATGTTTTAGCCCCCACTTGCGTTCGAATCTTTGGAAGTTTCTTCTTTCGGTCAAATCTACGGTATATATACCTCGCGTCGCATTTTTTTTTTTTTTTGCTATTCCCACTTCATCAGAAAATAGTTTCAAAGAGAAAAGAAAAGAAAAGAAAGGGGAAAAAAAAGACGCAGACTGAGAACGGGAGAAACGCTGGATCGAAGGAAAAGGGGAAACAATTAACTCTTTTTCCGCTCTTACGGCCTAGAGTTTTTCCCTCTTCGTTAGATCTACCACACTTTTGGGACCTCAAAAAAAAGGTCTTTTCGTCGTTTATTGGAATTTGTCGTGGACGTTATTCTAATCGAATATATTCCTCGAAGTATAACAAAGCAATTGGAGAACGGTGAAAATATTCCTTCTTACTTCTCTTCACGGAAATACAAGGCTTGAATATATAAAGATTAAAGTCCTGAGTGATAATCCACTGATACCTACTGTTAGAAGCCGATAGCGTTCGTCTCTTCTATGCAAAACCCCAAATTTGCGGCTCGGCGGGGCGATACGGTTCGATATCCAAACAGGCCACGGACGATCCCGGGGCTCTAATCCTAAGGTTCCGACGGTAAGGATAACGTGCTGTGCTACAGTAAAATTAACACCAACGGCCGGAAAGGGCTTATAGAATTTATACCAGTCAATATTGGTATTATTATTATTATTCTATTATATTATTTGTTAATTTTGAAGAGAAGAAAAAGAGGAAGAAGAGTGTCCTGACCTTCAATCATTGGAATATAGTCCCGTCTGACCTCGGAGGACACCATTTTTACACCTTTGAAGTGATATTCATTCCACCCTACCTAAACCCGGTATGCTGGTAGTGTTCCATTCCTTCGAAATTCTCGACGGGGAATTTCTTCTCATCGAAAAGCGAGGTACCGAATATTGCTATTTTAGAAATTCGAAGCGAAATCTCATACCTCCGAAGTAAGACTGTTCTATCATATGAAAGTCATTTCTATCGCAAAAAAAAAAAAAAAAAAAAAAAACCTGCAGATATACCGCCCCTTGCACAAGGAGAAGCAAGGCAAACTGAGAAAACGAAGTTTCAACTGCGTTTAATTTAAGCGAATATACTACAGCAAGAAGAGAAATCTCGGAGACGCCAACTTAAACATTTCCCTTCCAAACCTGGGTGGCAGGCTGTCTCTTCTTTGAATAGGCTTCCAGAAAGAACAATAACACTGATGTAACGCAGAGAAAAGCTCCCGGCTTCAAATTGCTTCAAGTCTTTTACGCAAAAAATCGAATGCAATTTTACATCGCGAGATAACCTGTCTTGAAAGGAAAGAATCTACTGGTCCGCTCTGCATTCGGCCGCGGTTACCTAGAGTCGCACAATTACGTCGCATTCTATATCCAGCAGAACGTCCGATACGGAATATTTATCAACGCTACTAATTCTTTCAAGCTGTATATCTCAAGTACAGATAGCGCGATATTGTAATTGCAACTATCGTCGCGCCGGCCGAGTTTTTCCGCCACTGACCCTGCATTTGCCCTACTCTGCAATTCCCTGCCCTTGGTTTTGCCTTCTCTTCCCTTGCCTTGCAGACATATGCAAGGAGATGGAAAGCAAACAGTTTGTGATTATTTGGAAACACGGAAGAAATTCTACCCGACGCTAGAATTGATTTCCTTATACAGTATTCAGGCGAGCGGTTCTTCTATTAAACTTGATTCTTCAAACGGATAGAATGTGCGATAATTCGGGGACCTCTAACCGAGGGGATTCGGAGGGGAAACCAGTGGCACTAACAAGAACCTGGTTACGAGCATTTGGAAAGGTGAATTTTCACATGACAAGATTCACAAGACCGAACGTCAGATGAAATCATGATTAATCTCCCAATTTTTTAAATGATTCCAGGGTCAATATTCATCTCTCCAAATTTGTTTCGTTTATTAGTCTGGTGTTTAATTCTTTTATATCGTATTTCGGTCAGTGTTTACTTACTCAGTTCTTAATTTCGTTTCAACAAATTACAATAGTGTTTTCTTATATCTTGTATATATCTATATATTTATAACCCGTCCCACTTATTAATCTTCTTCGCGTTGTGGAGAGAGAAGGAAGGTACAGTGTATTTTGCACTTTTTGTCGCTGGCCAGCTAAGCGAATCGCGGTGGGGACAGTAATCTCCAAATACGAGCCAGATGGATGTTTATAAAAATATATATAGGTAAATGAGACCGCCCAAGGCCCTGAGATGACCTCGCCTTCTTCGTATAGCTCTATCTCGCTTTTCCCTCTGGAGGTCTGACGGATTTGTGCGAAGGCGCCCATCCTTTCCGTCGTCATTCCGTGAGTCGTCGAAATACGCGGCGCTATAATGCTTGGGTCAGTCCCTTCTTTTTTTTCTTTTTTTTTTTTTTTTCTTCTCTCTCAATAGGAATGCCATTCGGCACTATTTCACCATCTCCGTCCTAAAACTACAAATTTATTCGCAAATCGCGTCCGCACCAACAATTTTGGCAGTTATATACGTATATACTACACGTTTATAATATACCACCGAAATCAGGAGACGCCCAAGAGTCCCAAGACAGTCACCTCCAGTGCGCTTTTCTGCTCAACTTGAGACACCCACAAACTCGCGCATTAAATTTTTCGCGACAGATAAAACGGCGCTTTTCTTTTCGCACTTCAAGAGATGCACGGATAGATTAATCACTGTGGATACATACGTAAACACAATATATTTCAAGGAAGATGATTTTTTTTTTTTTTTTTTTTTCCTCCCTTTGAGCGGCCAATTGCTCGATTCTACTCCATGAGCCGGAACCAGCAACTACCATGAAAATATCCAAATTGATTTTTACGTTTCTTTCCCCATTTCGATAAAAGAGTTCACCGCGCGCGAAGATCAGCCGACGTGATACTGGATTGATAGGAGAGAAAGAAAAATTAAAGTGTTCACCTTCCCATGTTGGTTTTAAAAAGGGAAGGGCCCGCAAAAAAGAAAGGAAGAAGGGAAAGAAAAGAAAAAAAGAAAAGGATTTAGTCTTAAGAAAAAAAAAATGTCTCAAAACTCCAAAGTGTCAATATATCATTTTACGGGTTCCCGCTAAAATACGAGATACGAGTGATTGCTCCAATAATAGAACAGATTTTCCACCAAAAGCAGGTTCCAATTTGGTGGGTCGTGGGAAAGATGTGTGCGAACCTGCAGCTTCGCTTAAACAGTTTTGGTTACAATTGGGAAATTCGTTTATAAACAATATGAAAGCACTAATAAAGAAGGGGCAAAAAAAGGGGAAGGGAAAGAATAGCGCCGTCGCGCATTGGGGATCCAGTCGACACGGTGACACGCCAACGATATAAAAAAAGAAAATAGAACCAATAGTTTCTTTAGCGGTGAGTTTGTTTCCTTCTTGGGATATTTGTTTCTTAAATTTCATCCAGCAGATATTATATCTACCGCGATCACTGATAACCGTGCAAATAAGTATGTTAATTTCAGTGCTAAGCAAATGTTATATAAAAAGCTGACAATGTTTTTCACTGCAGAGCCCAGACCCCTCTCTCCGAGTCTCTCGTGGCTATCTGCCCTCGCTTGCACTCGTCTTTGGCTCCACAATGACAAGTTGAGCACACATATAAACACCAATGTGATTTCCTATTTTATCAGATCTAGAGCATTTAATATTATCCTCGCCCTTTCGACCAAAAAGAGGTGCCCGGATGGATCATCCCGTCGTATGTGCGGACGCTGCGATACCTCGTTTCGAGCTCGCATGCATGTCGGAACTCGGAGGTTTTAATCGTTGGTCTGAACCACATGGCTGATTGAACATGATGGGTGAGGAAACTTTCGCCTCGAGATTCTTACACATTGTTTAGTAAAGTATACTATTGCACTCGCTTGGACCCAGAGTTTGAGCTCAAGGGAGGAAGTATTTTCAAGAATTGATGTTTATACTGTCACACATCCATCCATGTACTCAATTTTCCGTTATAATATACTTACTGGTTGAAATATACACCTTGTATTATACATCATGATAGCAGTATTACTTACTGTCTTCCCATTATCCAACTCCGATACTTGATACTGGTAAGGTGAAAACAAGGAATTGCGCTCCATTCCCTGTTTCTGCCGGATTTTAAGCTTCCTGTTCCAATCTTTAAACTAGGATACGAGCAGTCAGAAACTCTTTTTCCCTCACGCTGGACTTCATTGCTTTCAATCGCCGAAATTCATGGATACGCATCGTATACTAAAGTAAGTTAACAGTCATAAAAGTGGATACTTCACTTGTGATCTTCAGTTTAAACTGCCACGTCTCAGTGTATCATGGCAGTGCAGCTCTTTTTTTTTTTTTTTTTTTCCTTTTTCAATAGGATTTCTTTCGCTTCGTCTCACAAGTATATATATTATTTTCATCTTATAGAAGCGATAAATGCCTTCTCTTCCGGGCGAAAGTTACTCTTCTATTCCCACTTCGATATTATTATATTTATATAAGTGTATATAAAAAGTTGAAAGGGGCCTTTTTTTTTTTGGACCCTCCACCCCCAATATATCGGAAACGTACCGGTTGAGTTTGACAACACGATTCTGGCTGGCCGAACACGAGCGCGAGTTCTTCCATATCCGCTGCTTCTCTCTTTTCACCTGAACATTAGCGGCGAGTCAGATAGCTCGCTATGATAGATACCAAACCTCCCGGAAACTCAGGGTCTCCGCCCGACCACGGAACGCATAACATTAACGGACACCTCAAACAAGGGAGGCCGCAAACGCTGTGGGTTCGATGGTGATCACAAGCTTTTTTTTTACTGCCTGCGACACGACGAACCTGCCTCCCCAACGCTTTTGAACCCCATTAAGAAACCATTATCATCTGCTTAACCACGTTTGCCTGTATACGCTTTTATTTCAAAATTATATTATTATTATATTATTAATACTCAATTCATCCGAATATATTCTTTTGAGCCTTTTTTTTTTTTTTTTATTAATTCTTGATTTATGGCATATTAGGTGCAAAACGATGCCACTTTCCACACGTGGGCAGATGATAGAGAGACATTTGAAATCTAGGCATTCGATATTATATTGTGATAAATTGCCCCGGATGTTCTAGTGGAATCTCACGCGGAATCAGAGCCGCCTCGTTATAAGATCAAAATAGGATATCATCCGATCAACGTTACTTGAAAATTCGTTAGCGCGAAGAGGAAAAATTACTTTGAGGTTCATGTCAAAGGTTGCATCTCCCTCCCATCTCTAAAACCTGGGGTCGGTACTACAGTATTGCTTTGGCTTTTGGTTTCGGCAAAAAGTAGATGATTGAGTATCACCCTGGAGTGGTATGAAGACTTTTAATTCCAACGAGGCCGTTCCAAGACGTATATTATAGCCACTCCATTGCGTAGTTATTCTGGAACAGTAAACGTTACCTCGAAAATTATACCTTCGGATGAGTTTTCGGCAAGTAGTTTTATATTGGTATATCCCTTGGCTCCAATATTAATAGCAGTGATGATGAAAATAGTTTCTACGACTCAAGTATGACATCGACTAGAAGAGTGCTCACCTTAGCTCTCGAGCCAACTCTTGTTAAGTAGTATCCTCATTGTAATCTAATATATCAAAATTAGGTAAATTGATAATTTTTTTTTAAAATAACCCTTAACCTTCTATAGAGCGGGGAGTCTGTGCTAGGATTCTCCCGGTAATAGAAGGTAGATTCACGTATATCCTTAGAAGCACTAAGATAGCAGTGCACGGTGTAGATGTCAACAGTATCAACCACATTTTCAGACAGTTGTTTCGGTGCTAAAATGACAGTGGCTCGTATACGGTGTAAGTGTCGATATGTCTCAAGATTGTCATAAATGTTGAAGGCGGTTCCAGTATCAACCCTTATATGTGTATCTACTAGGTCGCTGTATTATAGTCGGAATCTTCACCAATCATTTCTCATAAACGGTATAATTCTGTTATGTTTGATCAGATATCAGTAACATTTAAGCGTCTTAGATTGGCCAGTTCGCAGTCCTTCTTTCTCCTCATTATATAGAAAGTTGAGCTTATAACTCTTTGCATACTTTTCCCTGTTTGACAAGCTATTTTATCCTCAACAACAATGGAGAGATACTGACTGACCTACAGCTTCATATTGGTAGCCCTACACAGTCTCAAGATGTTCCATAAGGATCCTAAGTATAATTCAAAAAAAAAAAAAAAGAAAAAAGAAAAAAAGAATAACCTAAGAGAAGTACGATAAACTATCTATAACATCCTGAAGTGATGTAATTAAGTATTGTACAAATATTAGACTAGTGTTTACTTTCTTTGCTTCTTTGCTTCTCCTTTTTCCTATTATATGCACCTCGCACATTACAAAATATGCTACTTATCTTTGATCGAGAGGTTCCGAGGCATACAAGTCCACAACTAATACTGTGACTATACATATTACTGTTCTATTAGTCTTCCAACACCGTAAAGCATATATACCATGCTCTGCTAATTTATTGTCATTGAAAGATGTGCCCGTTTGATCAAGTAGTAGACGGACGTAGAGTCAGCATTCTTTAACTTCACCGTAGCTTGCGGTATCCTACTCCATTCTTTCGCCAGATACCATTCGTCGTATAAGCGGAAGAATTGACGAAGATAGGCAATCGTGATAGATGATAGTTAGTGGATAATATTAATTTAAACGACAAAGAAAATTTTACAACTTTCAAGTTGCATTTCCTTGCTCTAAGTCTACCTGATGGTTTTAAAACCCATAATTGACATGCTATACGTGTACCGATATTTATTTGAAAAGCCTCGCTGACCATAACAATCGGGTGATGGATTTGGCTCTTGTTGTTGTTCCGTGACGACTTGTAAACCTGTATTCTTAGCTCATAGTTAGGAATCGATCATATTATTTGTATATAGTGGAATTTTATCATATCTAAGAAAAATCTTTAATAGCTCTGTTCAAACCCATCAGCCCTTCCGCATGACCTGAATGGTTATACGCAAGTCGTTACCGATATCACTTTGTATAACATCAAAAGGATTCCTTTAGATAAGTAGGAGTGTTATATCAGAATTCGAAGTTTAGCATTGAATTTGGTAATAAGAGAAACCCTGTACTAAGTTTCTGCGGAGTAAGAGGCTTTTTATAAATACACGTCGCATCACTGGTGTGGACGTGTGCATCTCCAGTAATATTACGAATGCAGGATCCTTTAACTCCTGAGTACTATATAACGTATGGCAAAAAAGAATATGGAAATGTGTGTTCATTCATAATTCCACTGTACGATGGGGTTATTAGTGAATCTGCTTGATTACATATATACAAATATATATAAGCATACCTTGCGAGAACACAGTCTTCAATGTTTCTTTCCTGGGTTTCAGTATCAACTTAGACCGTGAAATATGATTTTTCCTGAACATGATCGTACATTTCATCACTCTATAGCTAATCGTCACCTCTAACTCTGGAAGGCATGAAATCAAGAAAACTACAAGTGAATAACTCCGACGAAAAAGTAATTCATATATATGCTAAAGTACGGAGCGATGAAAAAAAAATCAACATGAGACTAGTATAGTATCTCAACATGCACAACATCACAATATCATCAGAGAGTAATACTTAGCTTATGTAATGGACAATACGCTTGAACATAAAAAGATCGCAGTTAATATCATGACAAACTCAGTGCACTGCTCTAAATAGAACTATTCGTAAGCTGTAGTTTAACTGATCTGAATTTTTTGACATGATTTGCCTCCACCCCCCTCCCCCAAAAAAAAAAATCACTTGGACGGAGCCTACGCTAAAAGCGCTTCCTACTTATAACTTATATAGTTAACCTTGAGTAGCATCTTTAATCGAATTGCTTATAAGCCCAAGCATGAAAGAGCGTAGTTGGCCTGACACGATCTGCTTTACGCAACCCTCACGGCTATCGTGGAAGCTTTAATTCATATCAATATATCCTTTGCAACATGCAAGATGTAAATCTGAGTTAATTGGAGATACATTCGGCGGAAGGTGGCTCTATATTTTCTTCTCAGCTGAGGGCGATCTTGCTGCTGGGCGTTTTCTTCCGGACCGCGAAGTTCTTAAGGGCAGATACGATGACCTCGAGCTACGAATACAAAGTCCATCTGTATAGGAGTCAAGGGGAAAATGTATAAACAACCCTGCATTGGTGTGAATATATATATCTGACCGCAAGCATGACTCACGACTTAGGTATTCACGTATGCTCGAAGGCTGATCTCCGAAAACGCAAGAGCAATCCGAAGTGCCGGCATATACGTATGTAACTTAAATTATACAATCTCCCTGAATCATTCTAATTCAAAGCAAGCAGTTGTCTGGTTTGGAGTTACACAGCGGGTAAACAAATCAAGATAATAAGATTGGAACCAGAAGAATGAAATTCTGTCCCATAAAAATTCAGCATCGTCCTCACCACACACAACTTAGTATGTAACAAAAAAGGAAAGGAAATGTATATGTCGCCTTTTAAACGATAATGCAAACAACGTCCCTTGTATCCGAATTTTGCAGCAAAAAGGATAAAAAATTTAAAAAAAGAGCTTTAATGAAAAGAAGTACAGGACTACTACATCAAGAGTGTTTCTTTCATTTTTGGTGTGTATTGCTATAGAATAGGTGAAAAGCCACGAAGCTTTACAACCTTGATGTCGTAGGATTGTATCCTTATAAATTCCTCACTTGTGTTTTCTTCGGACACGACTAAAAAAAATTGACATCTTCATGTCCGCTTGTCGTACATCGATGGTGCAAATTATGTGCAACCTCCAGCGGCAGCCTTGGAGTTCATAAGCAAAGCAACAATGAGACCGTACAGACTATATAAGTTAAAAGACTAATTAGTTTACCAGATCCGTTGACTTGAACATAGGTCACTGCAAGATGGGAAAAGAATCCCGAGTTTTGCGGCCGAGAGGGTATTTTGCAAACGCTTACCCAGGACTTCAGCGAAAATGAGAATCAAAATCATGCCGACGAATAATCTCGGTTGTTGAGCTCCTCTCTTACGCCAGCGTCACCAACGATACCGATTGCGAAACCAGCAGCGGACCAGAGAGACCGACAGCAAGACCGGCGCCAAGCTGATGAATCCATTGAACAGGAACTGGTTCTGCTTGAGACCATCAGATTAAGACGGAGACGACGAGTCCGTAGATACCGACGATACCAGCCATAATAACGGGACAATATCTGAACGGTAGAATTAGACATAAGCTTCACAAATCTTTCACAAGTACGCCTCTTTCAACCGCGCCTGTAATGCTGCAAGCGGATGCAGGGCCTGAAAGAGTCCCTCGGAAATGGAAAAAGGGTAAACTTGTCGCTTACTCTTGATCATGAGGTCAGGACGAAGGACACCCATTGAGCAAATGCCGACACCAGACTTGGCCGTTCCGTACGACGCACCGAACGCGCAGAAAACTATAGCTGCGGTGCAACCCATGGCGCCAAAGAAGGACTATTATTCCGCCAGAAAAAAAAAAGACCCTTGTCAGTTACCGAGTTCATTCCTCAAAAGTATCGCCTTGAATCAAAGTTGAAGCTTAACGGCCACCAAGGCGACAACAGCAAATAACACCCCACATAGTTGATCCAGTGTTGATGGTAATGAGGCACTTGGGTGCGTTCGGTAGATTGATGACGACACCAAACCAAAAGAAAAAAAAATTTGCAGTCGTAGGGGAACTCATACCGCGTATGGAGACTTTTCGGAACAAGCACATTAGCGAAACTCTCTTAACTAGAGATTAAGAATAGAAGAAAGGATCTATTGAAACGGTAACAAGTAGTGCTTCTCGTTGGAGGGTTCACTCGATGCTTCGAAGAATAACGACCACACCAACCTCCCAAAAAAAAAAAAATAAGGGTGAAAACGGGAGAGGGAACGAAAGGGCGTCAATAACTTACCACAACTCATCTGAAGACATGATGGATGATGATTTTATGATATATTCTCTCCTTTCTAAACTTCTTCTCTACTTGAATAACGCTAGTTCTTTCGGGATGGTCTGGTGAATAGCGGTGAGGACGTTGCTAGATGACGAGGTGGTTTTTTCTGGTCGAAAAAGGTACAGGTTTGCGTGTGGAAAGGAATATTTAACCGGTAAAAGAAAGGTGTTAGGAAGGGGGCAGAAATTTGCCTTTTCTTTCTATTTTTTTTTTAATTTCAAGAGGCGCATCACTGGTCAAAATAAATAAAAGAAATTAACCAGGGAAAAAAAAAAAAAAAGAAAAAGAGAGAGAGAGAAAGTTGCAAGTTAATAATTTATTAGTCAGCTGCAGTGTGGCCACGACCACTCATTTCTCGCTCTCACTGTTCTTTTAAAGCTTCAAAATAGAATTCAAAAAAATTCCACGTGTTTGTTTTGAAACTTGCTTTTAGACTGCATGGACCTGAAGAGCTAATAATCCGTTTGAAACCTTTTTTTTTTTAAATTCTATATTTGATTTCAAAATATACTCTATAAAAAGCTGAAGGTTTTGCTGAGATTGATTGATTCTCCTCAAACGCCACGATCAAGCCACATATATATAACAATATATTGCGCGCTCCTTCTCTCTACTTGATTTCAGTAGGATTAGACGACAAGACGAGTATGCCGAACGCTACGCTTCAAAAAAGCCGTGATGCAAGGGTAGCTTATTTCTACGAAGAACTCAAGAGCAAGTTGTAGACAGTCTTTCTTATAAAAGATAGACTAAATAGTCGTAATGGTTGATCTATGATGTTCAATGAATCAATTCGATACTCACTCGAAAGAATTCAAAAGTTGGCCGCAGAATATGCACGCACCGCACCCCACGCCTTTATTATGTAATGCGGCAAACTTCTTTTCTTTTTTTTTCTTTTTTTTTTTTTTTTTTTTCCGTCCCTAAACCACCTTTTATTGGCAGTCATTCATTGTCAAGAAAATTTTTCTATCGACGGTCAAACTTCATTTTTTAAGAACAAATTATTCCCCCCAAAGGGCGAGCAACCGCAAGGAACCCTTTGCAGCTACGGAATTCAGCGAATATCATCAACTCTTAGAATATATTTAGGTCTATTGAGAGAAAGGAAAGATAGACGTCGTCCTAAGCCTCAGCAATGTCCGCCCCAAACCCCAAAGGTAAGGCTGCTGGATGTCGTCCGAAAAGACAATTGGAACTCGTTCTTGTTTTTTCAGGTGAAATGGACATGTTTGCTAACGAATATTTATCTGTATGGAATAGCTTTCCCTCTCGCCGACCAGGCCCTTACCCAGCAGATCTTGGACATCATCCAGCAAGCTGGCCACTATCGCCAACTCAAGAAGGCGCCAACGAGGGTATGCGAACGTCGAAGCTTGCTAGCAATAAGCTCTGTTTTCCTAATCTTTATTCTATTTTTCCGCATTATACATAATCTTCCCAATGGCTAACTAGCCCCGTTTTTCTTCTAACAGCGACCAAAACGCTTAACCGTGGTATCTCCGAATTCATCGTTATGGCCGGCGACACCTCCCCCATCGAAATCCTCCTCCACCTTCCACTCCTCTGCGAAGACAAGAACGTCCCTACGTATTCGTTCCCTCCAAGATCGCCCTCGGCCGCGCCTGCGGTGTCAGCAGAGCCGTCATTGCCGCGAGCGTTACGAGCAACGAGTCCAGCGAGCTCGCGCAACAAATCAAGGCCGTCAAAGACAAGATCGAGAGGCTGCTCATCTAAAAGAAGAAATTTTTTTGCACCGGCAAAAACGTATTTTTTCCTCCTGATTTTCTAGCGAAGGAGATAATGTTTATCCTGGACTAGATGTGTAAACTAGCTTGATTTGCACGGGAACCTTTGTATGATAGATTAGAACCGCCAGCTTATCATAATCAATTTAAAGGGAGAGAAGAAGAAAAAAAAATTCCACTGAAAAGGAAAGACACCATGGCTGTATGATTTAAAGTACTAACGACACGATACCAGAAACAAAGAAAAGAAAGGAAGAAAAGGACAACAACAAAGCAATAATAATAATAATAATAATAATAATAATAATAAATGGGTGTTTGTTACTTATCTGTTCCTGTGTCGATGGAGTTATGTTTCAATCTTTTGGCAAAAACCCACTTCGAATTTTTTTTCAACCTCGGCTGTATCGACCTTTTAAACATCAGTATAACAGGCGTGACCTTAGTATACTTAGTTAAGCTCGGCTCTATTCCTAACGCCGATGGAGGTCTGCCTTTCCTTGCGACACCAGGAGCTTAAGAATAAAGCCTTTACCTTCATAGATGTGACCCGCGCGAACGCAGTTGCTTGGCGGAATGAATTCAGCTTGGGTATAGGTAATCTCGATCGAATTTCGGGACAAAGTATCCTTAAGAACCTTCCGCAAGCATCGGGCATTATTATATATATGTTGAACAGTCTGATAACAAGGATATGGGATATGGTAGGAGGGGACGGCTGAAAGTGGATATCAACTTGTTTGATCACGTTTAGGTGTTATTTGGCGAATTAATGAAAGGTAGCAGTATCTATTGTAATTACTGTTTGTATTATACGACTTATCTGGATACTTATCACATCAAGACCTGAATAATTTTGCCACTATTCCGATTCCAAAATTTATTTCGATCCTGCGGAACATAAATTATACATATACATCAAGATTACAGAATCTCGGCGCAAATGTATTATCGTCTTTCCGCCGCACTGAATCTCCTGGAAATTGGCGCGCCGGAAAAACACTGAAACTGACTAACAAGGCGATCAGTTGATGACAAGATGTGAAGTGTCTTATTTTCCAGGCATTGAGGACTGGGTCAAACGGAGCACACGCTAAAATTTTGGAAAACTAGTACTCTGGCAAGCATACCGCTTCTGATGAGGCCAAGCATATATGGCGATGAATATTGCCTGGGAGGAATAGGTATCATGTTATAGCTAACATGATGCTAGAGCATTGAGGTCGTAGATTCAAGTGTTTCGGGCGATGGCGGGCGAAGTTTGTCCCATACCCATCCAGTATCTTTTTTTCCCGGCCGCACACTCTTTGTTTTGGGTGGGAACGAAGTAGGATCAAAGATGTGTGTGACAAAAGAGGACAGATATTTGTGTAGTTAAAATGGATGTCTGTTATTGTTTACTTGACTGCGTGCACGCGTACGTACGTTATTCAAGAAGAGCCATTGCAGAATTTCTCACTATCATTGTAACGAGCGCCATACAAGCAATGTTCAGAAGATGAGGAATCCGAGGATACTTGTGAGAGCAATCTTTTTGTCATTTAGTTTTCGCTGCCAAGTAAGGTTGACGACAGCTGCTTCTTGAATAGTACTCTCAAACCGACATTCTCTCTACCCCACAATATAGGGCAAGCCAGCAATTTATATTGCGGAGGAAATTTTCTTTCTATTAATAATACGTAAATACTAATAAAAGTGAATTAAACTAGACTAGGGTTAAACGTGGTCTTGAATTGAAAAACAAAACACATAAAAGTTAGCTATAATTATATATTAGCTTGTACAATGAATAGTATTTTGTAAACAAGTTATATATATATATAAACTTAGTAGCTACTTAGCTATATTACTTTAATACCTAGTAGATATTTGGTAGGTATAAGGTAACTACAGCCTACGTAGTATTATAAGTACGCGTTGAGCTGTTTATGTTTGCTTTTGTGTGGCTTTGACTATATATATTGCTGTCTGTTTTGAAAATCTTGGGTGATTGTGCCTTATAAGGCCATGCGCGCACGACCCGAAAGGTTTCCCACATCACCACTTTATATTTTCCTCAAGCGAAAAAGAAAAAAACCGTTTTATTCACCAAATAACCGCCTACTTCTCTTCTAGAAAGAGACGAGTTTATAATATAAGGACTCCCCTCCTATCTTCCTCTACTTATTTCTATTACCTTCTCTCTTCTCTATTTCTTTATTCCCGCTACCTATTCTCTTTTTAAGAAATAAAAAAAGAGAAAGCACTATAATAATATCATTTATACTAAAACTTATTACTAAGAAGTAGTTAATAAATATTTAGATTACTAGACTATTAAACCATACGTGCTATTTATCCCCTTTTTCTCGTTTTATAATTCGTACTAGTATACGAACGAGAATTATTATTATTATTATTATTATTATTATTATTAAAATAAGCGTTAAGAATATTTTTATTAAAATTATATTATTATTAAAATTTATATTTTATCTATTAGTAAGTATTTTTCTTAGCTAATAAAAATTTTAATTCCTTAACTTTCTTTATTATAAATTTTATTTAATAAAGAAAAAGAGTAAAATATATATATATATAATAATAAGTAGAAGTAAATTTTAATCAATCTCTAATCAATTTAAAATATTACTTAAAAAATAATAACTTTTAAATCGAAATCTTTAAATTTATATCGAGAAATAAGACTAGAATAATAAGAAATATAATTACCGTATTATCCGCCTTAAAGTAAGTTCTTAATCATTAATACCCACAAAAAAAAAAAAAAAAAAAAAAAAAAACCAAAAGCGGGGGAATGAAGGAACAAAGTCGCAGCATAAGTTCTAACAAAGACAATGAAGGCCAAGGGGAAAAAATACAACCTTCGATTGCTTTTGGAATCGCTTTTAAACCGGGAGAATATTGCATCGAAACCGGCAGCTGTTGGTTCTACGAAAACGGCGCGGACCTCTCAAAATGAACCGCTCCCCGTCATCGAATTCTACTACGACATCAGTTGCCCATTCGCATACATTGCTAGCACACGGTATGCTTCCTGACCCAAGAAATCCAGATTCATTTTATGGCAAATAGCTGAAGCTAACCTCACAATATGAGTTTAGCATTGAAGCGCTTGCGAGCCGATGCAGACCGAGATTGTCTGGAAACCCGTCCTCCTCGGTGCCATATACGAGCAGACTAAGGCACCACAGGGCAAAGCGGGAAGTGCAAGCGATGTATTCAACCAACCAAAGCTGCACTCGTCAAGAAGCAGATGACTATGACTTTGAAGAGCATAAAGTCGAGCTCAACTGGCCCGAAAGGCATCCTCAGAAGACTACGGCAGGTGAGTTCAAGGTTGACAATTGGAAAATCAAAGCTGAGGTTCTTGAAATCGGCTAGAGAGACGTTAAACTAATGGAATATTGTCAACAGCCTCCGATTGATCTACTGCACCCCAAACACACACCGCCCCGCTCTAACGCACGCTCTCTTCAAGGCGTATTGGGTCGAGAACAAGAATGTCACTGACATTGCCTACTTATCTCTTTGGCACAGTCTCTGGATATTCCGCATGCGTCCGAGCTGACCGAGGCCATGCTAAGCGCGCAGGAGCTGCAGGACCTCCTGCGAACCGCGACGGCGGAGGCCGTAACCCGCGCGCACCCGGCGTTCCGTACTTTTATCTTCCCAGGAGCGGGTCGGTAAGGACGGACGGAAGGGGAAGGGTTACTGGGGTCAGGACAGGATGGGTTTCGTTGAGGCTAGCCTTGTGGCACAAGGAAAAGGAATACAGTACGACGAGATTCCGAATCTCCGGCATCTTCCCGCGCTGCGCTTGGACAGCGACGGAAAGCGCAAAGAAATCACCGGTGCGGATGGAGTTTTGGTATGACTTTAGCAGCCCGTGGGCGTTTTTGGGCACAACACAACTGGAGCGGGTTGAAAGGGAAGCTTCGGCAGCTGGCGTTGAGCTGGAGATAATAAGGAAGCCAATCCTCGTTGGCGCTCTTTTCAAAATGTTTGTGCTCTTGTCACCGTAAAGCAGACCATGGCCTTTTTTTTCCTTTCCAAAGTATCGAGTTTTTTTCTGCTAACACGACTACTACGCAGGATCGGAGCCCCTAATATTCCCTTACTCGATATTTCAGAACAAAGACGCAAGTATCAAGAGCAGGATCAGCAGGATTGGATTCAGCATTGGAACAGCGTGCTCGAGCAGGCAAACCTGCTAGAAAAAGCCATTACAATGAAATTCCCTACAGAGTTCCAATACGCACCCCTCTGTCTCTCAGATGCTCCATTGTGGAACCAAGGTTTTCAAAGCGCTTTGTGAGTACTTGTATCAGACTTCTACCATTTTAAAAGCCTTTCTCTCAACCATTTGTTGTCCCCGTAGTGAGAGCTCAACCATTTCAAATTAGATCAATTACACGCTAATACACTATGTATCTGCTTAAAGATCAAGCCGCATGGGTAGACGATATCCCGATTTCAAAGGAAGAAATCTTGCAGGAAGTCCTCACGAAGGCTGGTTCGACGCCAAAAAATTGTCGCTGAAGCAAATAAACAGGATCAAAGACATTCTTAGGAAAAACACGGACGAAGCCAAGGAGCTAGGGCTATGGTGTCCCGGGTTATAGAGTCCTGCGAAAGTGAGTGTAATTTGAACAGAAAGCTTTTTCTATCTAGCGGCTCCCTATTCTGATAATTGAGACTAATACTTCATTCTATTGATCTTAGGCAAAATGACGAATGGGCATGCAAAGGTGGATTTACGTGGGACAAGATATGATCAATGTCGTTCAAGATAAGGTATGGATGCATCCAATCGCCCTCACCAATATCTACGTATCACAACCATTCTATTTAACTTGGTTCCCGGTGCTAACGTCCTGTAAATAAACCAATATAGATTAATGGCTGGGACGAAGAATCCGGCGCGACGGCAGCCGAAGTCAGCAGTGATCACCTCTCGAGGTCATTTAAAGCGGTAGCCAATGTTGACCCTATCGCATCCAGCAAGCTTTAAAAGGGAAATTATTATTCTTATATATAACATGCATGTGTGAAAACACAACACTATTGATCCCGTTGCATTACACAAGTCCGGTTTCTTTCTTGGTTGAGGGGAGATAATAATTAAGAAGCAACTCTGTATTACACCGTCCTTAACACGGATGTTTTTTTTTTTATATTGATCACCACTTGTATTTCTCATCACGTAACCCAGGTGTTCACTTTTTTTGCGTTATAAATACGCCATGTCTTACCGTTGCATCCGGGATGACCGAGCAATATGGTTTCTATTAAAAGAATTTTAGTAGCTCCCTGTAAATAATCCATAGAATAATATCAGATCAAAAAAAAGAAAAGGACTTTTCTTGCGTATACATCCTTGACTACCTGTACACATACGTACGCTTGTGTTCTGGACGATATATGGATCCTCATATGACTTGCATCGCGTAGCTTAGCTGCACACCTGTTTTTGGTTCAAGAAAAAAAAAAACTACCCCGTGCGGCCAACCTATCCAGTTATTCTCACGACAGTGCGCGGCGAATCCTTCCTGAGCTAAGTGAAAGCGCTTAAGGCGTTAGTTGTCTTACAATGTATCGCAGATGATGAGATATTACGCTGGAATACATGCCGTTACCCTGCATGACTGGCTTATCAGCTTTCTCCTCTTAACAGACATGCATATATCCATACTGCCGAGTATATATTAATAGAGTACATTTTTTCAGTTCCAGTCAAATGCAAAATACAGAAGACTTTTGCCATTGGTGATTGCTCACACGCTTAGTTCTAACTTGAATGTAAGTACGTAATGGTATTTTGCACAATATTATTATTCTTAAGTAGTCCTCAGCATCGGTATATATATATTATTAATGAATAACTTTTCTGTGTTCTTCGAAGCGCCCGACGCACCATGTGTCATGCACGTAGTGCAGTAGTGATCTTTTTTTCTCGCGATTGTTTGGTTTGCTGTCGGGTCTTTTAAGGGATCGATCGATACATTTCCCCGTGGCGCCGGTGGCTTGAATATTTTCTATATCTATGTACTTATATTATAAGTAACTCTTCGTATTGTTCTGGTATCTTTTGTGTACTTGGCACCTAGCAATGTTTTCATATCCTCTGCTTCCACTCCCGACTTTTTTTTTTCTCTTCACGATGAATATTCTTCTTATATACTGTATAAGTTGTGATCATGGAAATTGAAGCAACGCCTCAACGCCTGCATTGAAAAAAAAAAAAAAAAAAAAAAAAAAAACTGTAAGCCATTAGAAGCATGCATCCTTACTCTTGCTCCAATGACGTCGAACTTGAAATAGACCTTATTTTCAGCTTCCCATGAAACCGGCGACCAACGTTTACTGCACTAGACGGCGGAAAATGGAGAAAAGAAAGAAAAAGAAGAGACAACGGTTGATTACCTCTTAAGCACCTTCGTAGAGCCTCCTCCTCTTCGTCCTCTGGGCTAGGCGAGATACGTCCTCGACATTACCGCAACGTTTTCGTATGTTTCGAAAGGGTGCCCGAGGATGCCTACCTCCACGGATGTCCTCCTTTTCCGAGTGAAACGTCCGCTTAAAAAATGATTCAAAATCTTATTTTAAACTGAAAGTTATGGTATTTTCAAAAAATTCAAGGACGGTAAAAGAAAGAAAAGAGAGGAAAATCGGTTGGTGGTAAAAGTTTCACATCTCCCGTTATATTCACACATATTTACACAAAAGATTATATAGATTTTTATTGGTATTTATAGTAGCACAAACGGAGTACTTCTATAATATAATAATTTACTTATAATAATGAATCATCTTATTATTAGTGCTTATGGATCCAAAAGTGGTCTGGGAACTAAATGCCAATGGTGCCATGGAAGCATGAAACGAAGTAGCACATACATTTCCCACCTTTCACCGGGTTATCAGTATCTCTTCTTTGTTTTGGATTGAACCTTTAATTTGACGAGAAAGCTCCATGTTTTGGAATTCGATGTCCCAATAATAGTACTACTGCTAAAGCGAAATTTTTTTTTAAAAAAAAAGTGATATCGAAAGAAAAGGAAAAGGAGACATTTTTGACATATCAAGATATAACAAAATCAAACAAGATCCAGACACCTAAGGAAAGGAGGTGGCAAAAACCGGTTGAGGAGACTATTTACATAACGTCCGAATAGGTGAAGTACCACAGGGAACAACAAAGCATATTTCATCCTTCGTTTCGGCTTCGTATGGCCTATTTGTATGTCGGTTTTGTGATGGCGAGGATGTATGCTGTTGAAAAAGGAAATATATATGGAGAGAAAAGGAGAGAAAAGGAGAGAAAAGGAGAGAAGAACAAGTAGAAAAAAGGGAAAAGAATGTCATAATAACACACTTGACAAAATGGAGAAAAAAGAAAAAAAAGAGAAGAATTTGAGAGAGTGACGAGTCCAATTCTGATCTAAGACGTAGCGTATTCGTTTAGAGTGTAAAAGAAGGCGTAAATATATTGTTCTTGATAGATGCCTCAGAATAACCGAATCGTCAAAGCCAGAACAGCTTCAGACTTGGAAGCCTAGAAGAGAATAAAGAAATCGGCTTGAAGGAAAGGAAGAAGAGAAAAATCAATAAAAAGAAAAAATAAAAGAGAACGTGATGATACGAACTAGATGATCAATGGGAAACGCGTACACCTGTTTAAATTTCATGTCACTACGCGAACAAACATAATAGATCTCTCTATTATAGAGAACTGATGATCGTTCCAACAAGGAATGATTCATATCCCGTGTTAAAACCAAAAGGCCAACGGACTATAGGAAATACAATAGAAAAGAAAAACACCGTAAAGAAAAGAGATATATACTGATTGAAGGAAAGGAAATTGAACACAAGAAAATAAACGACTCCTTTCGGAGGTTAAAAAAAGACCTTTTGGAGACGATCCGAGATTATCGCACCAGATAACCTGTTAGACGTTCACCTCAATCCATGTAATGAATCATATCCGTAAAACTTTTTTTGGGAATATTGATTTATATTTTGAACTTTTTTTCTCTACCTCAGAATAATATAAAATGTCTGAAATGTGATGCTGTTAGAAGAAAATAATGAAGTAGCTTGCTGATTCCTACGCATGAGTGACGAGATAGAAGAACGGGGTGAGAAAAGCATCGGTGATATTCGGAAATGGTTTGAGCGTTCACGATTTCGTTCGCCAAAAGTTGAAAAATTTGCCCCACTTCTTGTCCTTCTTGTCTCTACCGCTATCCGTACCGGTCGTAGACATGCTACCTCTGCTCCTGGGATAACTCCAGGTACTGTGACGGCAGAGGCGTTTCCATTGAAATGGGGGTAGAAGCCAAGGACGGCCGCACTACTAGAATGAGTGATCCTGGGATGTCGTCTACGGAAATACTAAGTCTCATCTCAGGACCAGGTTCTCCGAGTAGTACCGGGTCTTCATATATCGAAGGAACAGAAACCAGCGTCGACCTATCATCATCTGGAACTAGCGATGGGGCTCGAGGAGGAATAAGGAACTCAGAATGCTGAGGAGTTGGCGGCGATGGCGCAGTTGTCGGAGTCGACGCAGACATGGTACCGGTGCTTGGCGTGACGAGGGGAGTAGAATCAGCGAGGTTGTTACCTTGCGAACAGCTGTGGTCGGAAACAGTAGAGTACGCCCACTGGGTGATGGAAGAAAGATGGAACGGGAATGGGGCTCGTTTCGTGGTCTCTGGCTCCAGTTCGACTGGCGGGCTCGGTAGTGGTGACGCCGGCGGTGACGATAAAAACTGTGGAGTTAGCGTCGCAACACTCTCTTCCAGTCCCATACTTAGAGAATCTTGAACTGCGGGTTCTTCGTTGTCGTTGACTTCAACTACGAGACTCATTCTTTTCTTTGTTCCTTTCCTTGCAAAGGCAACGCCGTCAAGAACGTCCAAGTCATCACATTCCATTCGATCCTGAGATGAATCCTGGGAAACCTCTGAGTCCGTAGAAGGGCGAACCTCAGCATCTTCCATCTCTGCCTCACTATCTTCGAATACATCGCCCATACCGTCCTCCTCGATTTCATCCTCCGCGAGAGAAAACAGTTGCATTTCAGGCATACTCTCCGCCCTTCGATGAAAAGGCGCCCAACCTGCTGCAGAGTGCATTCGAAGCTTCGCTGCGCTGAATCCAACCGGGATATTTGGTGACGTCGGAGTGTTGAATGGGCCAAGGGCGGCGTCAAGGTCGATGATCGGGTAATCGTAATTGCCCGAGGCTCTCTCATCTTCATCATCGTCGGAATCGTAGTCGCCAAGATCAATTTGTCCTTCATAATCCATCTCGTCGTCTTCGTATGATGGGCGCGCGTTATCGTCAGTGGTGTTTGTGGGCATTAGAACGTAGCTTCCTCCGTTCATAAGCCTCTGTATCTCGCTCCTTTGCATCAATGGAGGTGTCGGGCTCCTTCGTGGCGTAGCCCGCAGTCCTCGCTTTCGATGGTGCCGACCCAGCAGAATACTACCGGCCCAGCCTTCATACTGGACTTGTGCTTCCTAGCGTCAGGATGAACATCAAAAGTACCTTTGAAACTACCAGAACCGGACTTTGAATGTTTCGAAGCATTCTTCTTCTTCTTGGACGCCTTAGACACTGGCTTCGAAGGAGACAACGGAGGGAAAATCCACGAGCTCTTCATTGCGGAATGCAGAATAGTACTTGCGTCAGCAGAGCTGGGTCTACGGTTGAGTTCTTTAGGCCGATGAACTTTCACGCGGGAAGAGGAAGACGCCGCATCCGACGCAGAAGCCCGTCTCTTATCGGGAGAGCCAAACTCGGACGGTGTGAAACTAGCCATACTGCTGATACTACCTCCCGTTGAACCGGCACGGATAGTGGTCATAGTGCTGCAGGTTCCAGCAGACGCCGGGCGTGGGATGATTTCCGGTGCATCGTTGAAAGTGACACGACTTCTACGAGGGATGTCGTCCGAGAGGCTCCCGGAGAATTCGGAAAGACCTGACAGAATAGGGCTAGAAGGGAGCGAAGCAGGGGTGGGTGGTGATACAGGGATTGAGCCCGCTGCCGAATGGGGTCGCGACTGGATGTTGTCGATATCCATCGCATCCCGGGGAGAACTCTGATCTAGCGATGGGCTAGTTGGAGCGCTTCCACGACCAGACCGGCCGTTATTAGCCTGATTCAGCATGACGCTCAACACGTCCCCGGAACTCATGGCCGCACTTCTTCTATGAGCATGGCCCCTCCTC